>JAQZBX010006156.1:0-54057 GCA_029593785.1 Cabassous unicinctus | reverse complement strand
ATTTATCCCCCCCTTGCTGCTTGTGCTGCTGTGTCCACTCGCTGCGTGTCTTCTCCATGTCTGCCCATCTCCCCCTTGCTGTGAGGTCTTGCTGCATCAGCCCACGGCACCGCGCGAGCCGGCCTGCCCCCACAAGGAGGCGCCGGGAAGCGAACCCGGGGCCTCTCATATGGTAAACGGGTGCTCTATCCATTGCGCCACACCCATTTCCTGCCATGAGGTTGCTGCATCAGCCCACAGCACCGCTCAGGCTGGCGTGCCCTCACAAGGAGGCCTCGGGACGCGAACCCGGGCCTCCCACATGGCAAACGGGGGCTCTATCCACTGAGCCACACCCGCTTCCCTGCATATACTTTTTATATGCAATATATAGACATGTAATACTTATGTATAATATTTAAGTGCCCAATACCTCAACCTGATGGATTATAAATATTTCACCTCCTTCCCTGCCTCCAATGACAATATAACCATACTTAGCATTTTCTAGTACTTGGTTTAATACATATGTCCTTATTTAATCCTTCTCCTCGTTTAAAGTTTCAATTTGTATAGGTAAATTTTTTTAGAGAAGTTTTAGGTTACAGAAAAGTTTCATCAAAAGTATAGGTAGGGAATGGATGTGGCTCAAATGGTTGGGCATCCGTCTCCCATATGGAGGGACCTGGGTTCGATCCCTGGGACCTCCCGATTAAAAAAAAAAAAAAAAAGTATACGTAATTCCCACATAACCCCCATCCCACACCCCACATTTTCCCCTCTTTTTAACATCTTATGTGATTTTGCCTGTTTTTAACTGTTATGAATTGAATTGCATATTTTATACTCTTTTGTGAATGGCTTTTTTTTCACTGAATGTAGTGTCTGTGAGATTCATCCATATTGTTGTGTAGTTTGTTCGTTCTCAATGTTGTAGCATATTCCATTGTGAGTTGTACCCAGTTAATGTATCCATTTTAACAGATGATGGACATTTGAGTAGTTTCCAGTTTGGGGCTGTTACAAGTAGTGCTACTGTGAAGGTTCAAATTCATATCTTTTGCACATGCATATGCATTTCTGTTGGGTGTCTAGGAGTGGAATTGCAGGGTCATACATTCCTGTGTTCGGCTTTGGTAGGTTCTTTCAGTTTTCCAAAGTAGTTTTCTTACCAGCAGTGCCATGTTCCTGTCACTACTTGGTGTTTTTCGTTGGATCCATTCTGATAGGTGTGTAATGGCCTGTTGTTGTAGTTTTAATTGGCATTTCCCTGATGATGAATGAAATTGGGTGCTTGGTTTTAAAACTGCCAGGTTTGTGATAGTTTTAGAATTGTATGCTCTTAACAATCAAGGTGCCAGGTGGCTCTTGACCATCTGTTGGTTATACGTTCCCTGGAGCCTGAGGACCACATTGGCTCTGTGCTTCTGGGTTTCTGATAGCAGCTGGGATTCCAGCAGAACTGACCAATTTGCATTCCTTTCTTCTCTTTAGAACATGAAGAAGAAGGAAGGAGCAGCCGGCACTCCCCGAGCCCGGCCCGCCAGCACAGGAGGACTGAACCTGCTTCCTCCTCCCCCAGGGGGAAAAACTTCCACCCTGATCCCTCCCCCTGGGGAACAGTTATCTGTGGGGGGCTCCCTTACCCAGCCAGCGTTTGTTCCCAGTTCAGGTCAGTGCTCAGGTGGTGACTGTCTTTTATGTTGAATGTGCACCTGTGTCTTCCTCCTCCCCTGGCAGGTGGGGCACCGCGGTGTTCCCTCCTTCAAGCACACTGATTTGTCATTTAGTTCCTGTAGGAGTGTCATACTCAGGAGTAGGCACTGCAGCTATGACCTGCACACACTGTGTAAGGGGCTCCTCTGCTGCCCTGTGTCCCACTATTTACCCCTCCAGAGTGTCTGCCCTTCCCTGTGAAATCACCAGCCTTTGGTTCCCAGTTCTCAGTGGCTGCTCTATGGGTATTTATTGAGTGAGTGGGTGATAGAGACACAGTCTGCTCACAGGGAGCTCAGATCTAATAGGAGAGGTGAGTCATGGGCACAAAGACCAAATGTGTGGAGACTAGCCTTCCACCTAGAGTGAACTGGGGAGACTTCTTGGAAGAGGTGGCATTGAGCTGGGCCTTGAGGGAAGGAGTTTGGGGCAAGGAGTGGTTGGCATTCCCAGCAGAGAGAAGAGTGTGACCAGGTTTCAGACATGTAAACACTGGTGTGTTTGGGGAGATGGATGCAGCCTAAGGTATGCAAAAGTGATGGTGGGAAATGAAATTGGAGATGTAGTTTGGAGCAAGCTCCTCAGTGAGGCCTAGATGTCGGGGTGTTGTGCAGCTGAGGCAGCTTCCCCAGCAGGTTGTGCTGGTGCTTGTCCCAGGGTGAAAAGAGAGCCTTTTGGAGACCCTCGGTTTTCAGAAGTTAGTGCCTAGTGCCAGCCCCTTCCCCTTACCTCCCCACCCTGCCTGACTCAACTTGATGCACGTGGTCTTCCCAGATTGGCTGATGTCACCTCCTCATTTCTCCCCATATCTCTCCCCAAGTTCTTTGTGGGAGGATCTGAGCAGGAAGCCTTACTTCTTTCCCGTTTCTCAAGAGTCCCCAGCATTGGCTCCCCTATCTGGTGGTCGCATTTCAAACCTCAGCTCTGTGGTGAATACCCCAGGCCAGAAGAGCGGCAAGGGTAGCCATCGGGGAGTCCCCACCCTGGCTGACATCAGGAATTATTCTTTAACCATTGTTGTTCGGAGTGGGGTCACAGGACCATCTGCCTTGGCATTGCTGGGAGTGGGGGCTGGGAGAGAGGCAGGAAGAAGGGCAGGACTCTGTGTTCTTAATGTGCTCCCTCTTTTATTTGTGTGCTCTCTAAGCCCTAGCCCCGCCATCAGGGGCTGGTGCATTTTTGGCAGATACTATGGAGTGCCTCCTTTGTGCCAGGCAGAGTTTTAGGCACTGAGGGTACTGGAACTAACGGCACAAAGTCCCTGCCCTCAAGAGTATACTGTTCTGATGTGCACAACAGGCAGCTAGCTAGCATGTCTACAAACAAAGTAGTTTTACATTTTGTGTAAAATACTTTGTAAAAATTTGTTTAGTCCTGAATAGCTGTCATTTATTGAGCACCTACTATTTATTGAGCTCCCAAACCAGACTGCCTGAGTTCAAATTCTAGCTCACCGGCTGTGTGAGCTTCAGAAAATTGCTCACTTTTCCCGTGCCTCAGTTTCCTCAACTGTAGGATGGGGATAGTAATAATACCTTCAACATAGGTTTATTGAGAGGAGCAAATGAGCAAATCCATATATGGCACATAAAACAATCCCTAGAACGTTTTAAGTACCTGCTAAATGTTAGCTCTCACTTTGTATTAATATTGTCACCATTATCATCACTATGTGCCAGACCTGTGCTAAGACTCCATGTATATTAATTCCTTTAATCCTCACCCCAATCCTATGAAGTAGTCACTGTTATTGTCCCCATTTTAGAGATAAGGAAGCTGAGACTTAGTGACCTGCATAAAGCTACAAGGCTAGTCTTGACCTGTTTTCCCCAGGGGCTGTGGTGAGGCCAAATGCAATAAGTACATTAAGCACTTGATAAGCTGTAAAACTCTAATCTGTTGGGGGCCCTAGTTTTAGCTGGACTCCCTGCCCAGAGCAGATTAGATATAGCATGTTGGTGGAAAGGCGGAGTATGGCAGGCACAGGGCCTTCAGAAGGGACAGCACTGGGATTGGTGCCAGAAAAAGCACAAAAGCAGGCACTGCAGTCCCATCATGCCCCCACCTTGGTGATCAGATGCACACAGGTATTGGCTCTCCCAGAAGGCCCTCCTCAACCCTTAAGGCAGTCTGGGTACCCGAGACTTGCCACCTTTCTGGCACATAATACACATTCAGCAATATTGGTTGGTCCAGACACTGACTTGAGGGCTTCATATGAAGGTGATCTTGCAGTTTTGCTGGGCATTCATTGTTCTAGAAGTCAGGGCAGTGCATTGTGAACTGTAGACAGATTTCCAACATAGGCAATGAAAACAAGTCAGGTTCAGGTAGGGGTGATAGATGATATGTGACTCACTCTCACTGCCACCCCTCCCTCCCCACCTCCTGGTGTGTGGTCTTCTGCTTTTTCTCCAGGAGCCCTTGAGCGCTCATGAGAGTTTGGTGGAAACGGGGCAGCTCACTAGTGATTTGTTGCCCCAAAGTGCATCTCTCTGTGTCTTTCTCAGCCACCTGATTTGGGGGTCACTGAGACAACCGAAAGGAGAAGTCTCTGACTCCCCTGTCTCCTTTTCTTTCCCTGCCCGTTGGACTTGGGGACATCCCTAGGAGGTGCCACCATGTCCTGGCCGCAGCCCAAGCCTGCCACTGCTGCTACAACCGACATCTGGGGAGACTTTACCAAATCCACAGGGTGAGGAGGATCCCATTCTCTGCCGTGGGACTGGGTCAGGGCTGTTTCTTTGAGAACCTGGGGTGCTCCAGACACCTTCCTTCTGGTGCTCGGAGCAACAGCTGCAATTTGGACACTTTCAGGTGGCTGGAGGACAGAGCCCCAGAGACCCCTCTTTGGTTGCACATTTCTCTCTGTGAAGGCTTTGCTGCTCTCCACTGCTAGACTGTGTCCTTTCAACCACCTCACCAAGTGCTTCAGCTTGTCTCCAGCACCTCCCTCTTCTCGCCCCCGTCCCAGTTACCCCAGAACACTGGTCTGAGAGTTGGGGCCCAGGACCTAGCCTTGGCTCATCCTCACGGGGCCTCTGAGGCAAGGACTCTTGCCTTCTCTAGCTCCATAAAATTTCAGGCCTTCACTTGGCAAAAAGATGCTAAATTCTTATTGCACTATTTTTTATATGTTCTAGCACAGGGGTCGGCAAACTTTTTCTGTAAAGGACTAAATAGCAAATATTATAGTCTTTGCAGGCCATTTTGTCTCCATCAGACTACTCATTTCTGCTGTTGTAGCATCCAGACTTGTGGATGAATGGGCATGGCTGTGTACCAATACAGTTTTATTTACAAAAGCAGTCAGAGGCCAGATTTGGTCCCTAGTCCACAGTTTGCTGATCTCTGCTCCAGAACATTCAGGGACTGGATTCACGGAACTCTCTGCCCAGAGAGAGGCCAACTCTTATCTGCTTTGTTTTTTCAAATGCTTGATTCCCCGACCCTTCCCCATCTTCCCTTCACAGGTCGACTTCCAGTCAGACTCAGCCAGGCACAGGCTGGGTCCAGTTCTGACCTGAGCATTACTGTCTTTTTCTTCACACAACTTCTGGGAAGAAGCCGCCTCAGCTGGGCCAAAGGAAAGAGGTTGAAGCGCTTCCTGGCTGGCCTCAGTGTTTGGAGCATGACTCTCTCCTTCCTCCTTGCCTGGCTCCCTTCACAGACTGGGCACCTTGTCACACTGGTCTCTGGGATTCAAAAATGCAACCAGAACACAGGAACAGAAAAGCAAGACTGCTCCAGGAGCCTCATCCCTGGTCTCTCCTCTTGACACGAGAGACTCTGAAACCTTACTTCTTCCATCACAATGACCTGGATTAAACACAGGCCCCAAAAGAAAGGGTTGAGTTTGCTGCCTGGATTCAGATCAGCCCTTCTCAGGGTTTACATGTTTCACATGGTCACTGTGTAGAAGCGGGATTTCTGCACTCCCATTGGCTGGAGCCACTTAAGTCAAGGTGCCTTCCAGAGGAAGGATTCCTTCCTGATTTCTAGCAGGCTTATAGGCTTCAGCCTGAACAGACAGTCAGGAGGGAGATTAGGAGTATTAAGCAGCTCTTTATTTTCCTTTTAATATTTGCTTTGCTATTGTGCTGAATTGCACTAATTCCTTGTCTTTGTGAAAGGGACTGCTGCATCGCGCCCCAGCGGAGGCCTCTGAAGGCATTCCTCCCTGCCAGCTGCAGGGATGCCCTAAGCCTCATCTCTGCCAAGTTGCCCGCTTTCCATGTGTCCCAAGCCGGGTGGGCAGTGCAGAGCTGAGGCAGGCGCTGGAAGCCAGATGGACCAGTATTTGGGCAGGAGAGTGGCAACTGTTCTCGTGGAGGGGGGGGTCTGTCTGCTGTCCACTGGCGGCTCTGGGGCTCTCAGCGCAGTTCCTGGCTGACTTGGGCTTTCCCCTTTGTGGTTTCTGAAGTGCCTTGTCTGCAGACAACCTCTTAGTTTTCTTTTCTCCTTCAGGGACTATGAATGACAGGAGGAGCTGGGAGTGAACTGGAAGTCTGAGGTTACCTGGGTTACTAGTTCATAAGAAATATTATCTGAGCACACATCTGAAATTCTTTTTATTGACTCATTTTACCTCTCAGTAAAAAGATTTCTTTTCTGAAAGGTCAAGAAAGACTATGAACTGAAAAAAAGTATTGCCCTTTTTGTGGGACCAGATTTCTAAGATAAAAAGAAAATAAATATTTTTACTTCTGTCAGTATATGCCGAAGATGAAAGTGTTTTTGGCACCATGTCTGCTAAATCTTCGAGGATGCCACTGCGATCACCCTTGACCATTTGTCCACATTTGAAGTCCAGGGCCAGGTGTTAGACTGGTCAGAGGGAGAGAATTAGACCCCAGTGCCCTGAGGCAACCAGTCATTTCTCTGCTGTGTATCCAGAAGACCAGTCTTTTCACTGTCCTTGGGATTATAGTGAAAGTAGTTGCTCAAATCATTTTCTGTAGCATGTAATTCCCTTGTGGAGCCTTGGGTGAAAAAGGCTGTACCTAGTGTCTGGCTCCTTGCTTTCTAAAGTGGGAGGGAGTCTCTGCATCCCACCATCAAGACCTTCCCGTGGAGGCATCTCCCTTAAGTAGTAAGGGTGTTCAGATGCATAGCAGAACGAAAAAAAAGCTACTGCACTTAATATGCCTGAGAATTCTGTAAGAAAGATGCAGGTTTTGTTGGTTTTGGAAATAGCCACTCTGGCTAATTAACACTGTTAGGAGGGGAAAGAAAAGAAAAACTGAGGATCCTCGTGCTCATTGAATGAAAATAGCAAGATCACATCAAAGGATTCTCAGGGTTAGTAGCCATTTTTGCATCTGTTTCATATCCTGCTATTTCCCATCTGGAGTGAGTGCTTTCTAAGTGCTTGGAGGCAGAGAAAGCTGAGACTTAGAGGAAACCCTTAATTAGAGGTAGCACATACTGTTGGAGGTGAGTGTGTGGGTTCTGGAGACGTCTAGGTGGTGCCCTGGTTAGATGTGTGATCACCAGCTTCTTCCTTAACCACTGAGTGGCACTCGGATGAAGCATGGAAAGCACTGGCAGGTGCCCATTCTATCATTTAACCTTAATGCTACCTAAAGTCAGGGACCAGGACCAGAACCATTAATCAGGAGGAGGATGCAGCTGATGAGTCTAACCTGTAAAGCACCTTGAGGCGCCTGGTCGGGCAAGGGACAGTTTCATGCTTTCCATCATCAACTGGAATACCAGCTGGAAAAAAGACTTGCTACAGGGTCAGGGTCCCCAGGCAACCCCCCAGTACCAAACCAGGCATCTCTTCATTTATATCTGTGACTGGAGCTTACAAATTGGTGGAGGTTGGATAAAATGGATAGTAGGAGATGGGCCTTGGGTTTGTGGGATGTGAGCTGCTCTCTGCACAATGGGAGGATTTGGATGTACCAAAAGGTGTGGCATACACTGGTGGCCCTCATGATCCCCACCTCGTGATCACACTGTTGTGTCATCTACTCTTTTTTTTTTTTCCTAAAGATTTATTTATTTATTTATTTATCCCCCCCTTGCTGCTTGTGTTTTACTGTGTCCATTCGCTGTGTGTTTCTTCCGTGTCTGCTTATCTCCCCCTTGCTGTGAGGTCCGGCTGCATCAGCCCCTCGCGCCGCGCAGGCTGGCCTGCCCTCACAAGGAGGCCCCGGGAGGCGAACCCATGGTAAACGGGAGCTCTATCCATTGAGCCACACCCGCTTCCCAATGTGTCATCTACTCTTGACTGTGAGTGGGACCTGTGCCTTGCTTCTAACCAATAGACTATGACAAAACTGATAAGAGTGTCACCTCCAGGATCATGTTCCATGAATTTGTTATGTCAATCTTGCTGAGACTCTCCCTTACTGACTTTGAAGAAGCAAGCTGCCGTGGTGTGAGCTGGCCTAGGGAGAGGGTCATGTGGCAAGGAACTGCAGGCAGCCTCTGACCCAAAGCCAGGTAAGACACAGGCCCTTAGGTGGCAGTCTGCAAGGAAATGAGTGCTGCCAGCAAGCACGTCAGCTTGGAAGCAGCTCCTTCCACTGTTTGGCCTTCAGATGAGACCTAGCCCTGGCTGGAGCCTTGGTTGCAGCCTCATGGAGCTAAGCTGTGCCTGGGCTCCTGACCACAGAAACTGAGACACTAGATGTGTGGTGTTCTGGGCCACTGTTGGTGGTAACGTCGGTACGCAGCAGCAGATACCTGAGAGGTGAGCAAAGGGTAGCTGAGGTGGGAATCCGTGGGAAAGGGCATCTGGACAGATTTACCAGCTCTGTGGCCTTGGCAGGTCACTTCACATGCCCCTTTGAGCCTTACTTCCTCTCCTCTGTGACGATGGTAGCTATTGCTTAGGTGATGCTGTTCTGTGCACTTCGTGAGGTAGCCACTCATTCCTAGTTCACAAATGATGTAGTTTGCCCAAAGCACGTCGTCATTAAGTGGCAGAGCTGGGCTCTGAGCTCCAGCATCCACGCTTTGAATCAGGTTGGTTTCCTCTCAGCAGTGCTGTGCTGCCTGCAGGGCCTGGCACAACCTGCTTGATACATGGACGTTCTCCTCTGTCTTGGGTTGCCAGGACTGCCATAACAAATACCACAGACTAATTGCTTAAACAAAAGGAATTTATTTTCTCACAGTTTTGGGGCTGGAAGTCCAAAATCAAAGCGTCGGCGGAATCAGGCTTTCCCCAGAGTGGCAACTAGGTGGCAGTCCGTGACCATCTCTGCCTCCATCACGTGGCCATCTCCCGGTCTGTCTCCTGCGTCCAGATTGCTTGTAAGGATTCATACTGTTAACAGTCTGTTCTGATTCCGTTTGGCCTCACTTTGATAACATCTTCAAAGAACGTTTTTACACACAGTTTCACATCCACAGGACCTGGGCTTAGGACTTGAACGTGTCTTTATGGAGGACACGATTCAATCCAAAACACCATCCCCTCCGCGTCAGCTAAGCCGCAATATTGTATGTAATGAATGGCAGGCCAAGGGGTGGGGCTTTATTCCATAGGTGACTGGAAGACACTGAAGTGTACCCAGGCACACAGGCACACAACAGACGTGGATTTTTCTCAGCAGGGAGTAGTGGGAAGATCCAGTGCTCTGAGGCAGAGTGGACGCAGGGAGAAGACCTACTTTCCTCACTGCAACTTGGATGTAGACAAATATTTTTAAATGTATTTTTTCTGAATACAGATATAAGGCAGGTAAATTTGAAAACAAAAACACAAAGACTATTAAAATCATCTGTAACACTCAGCCAAAGATTGGAAATAGCCTTCATGTCTATATTGAACTCTGTTGCTGAGTAACAAATCACCCCAAAACTTGGTGGCTTAAAACAGCACTTTTTCTGCGGATCAGGCACCTGGGCAGGGCTTAGCTGGGTTCTATGTCTCGGGGTCTCCCACAAGCTGCAATCAAAGTGTTGGCAGAGGCTGTGGTGTCATCTTGAGGCCCAGCTGGGAAAAGATCCCTGTCTGAGCTCACTCCTGTGCTTGTTGGCAGGAGACAGGTGCTTGTGGGGGTGGACTTAGGGCCTCAGTTCCTTTGCTGGTTGGCTAGTTTCTTGCCACGTGGACCTCTCCATAGCTCACAACTTGGCAGCTTGCTTCCTTTGTCAAAGAGTAAGCAAGACAGAGCAAGAGAGCATGCCAGCGAGACGGCAGAGCCCTGATCTCAGAAGTGACGTCCTCTCACTTCAGCTGGATTCTGTTTGTTAGAAGCAAGTCACAGGTCTGGCCAGCACTCAAGTGGAGGTGATGACCCAAGAGTGGATAGCAGGAGGTGGCGATCATTGATGGCCCTCTTAGAAGTATTTACTACAATGTCCATCTCCAGGGGATGGGTTTTACATATATTCAGATGCATCCATACAGTGGAATACGAGATCCCTTGAGAAAGCAAAGACTGAAAAAGCTATAGCAAGGGTGGACAGCAAGGTGCAGAACAAAGTGTATGTAATAAGCTCTTTTGCATAAAAAATAGGAAGGGAAAAATATACTTCGTGTACATAAAATATCTCTGGAAAGATATACAAGAAACAGCACTGGTTGCCTTCAGGGGGAAACTGAGTGGCTGAGAGATTACATTTTATGTGTGTATATATATACATATATACACATAAAATGTATATATGATCATATAAATATATAAAATATTTTATACAGATTTTATCTTTATAAAATAATTATACAGATTATTTTGCTGTATAATTTTCTGTACTATTTCAATTTTGAACCATGTATATGTACCATCTTTTCAAAGAAAGAAAATCTGCATTTAAAAGAGCACCCCAAAAAAGAAAGAAAAGCACACCTATCACACTAACACCGAGAGCGAGCCATGGGAAAAAGTGCTTTTTTCCCCATCTCCCATCTTTTTCCTGTGCATATATATAAATATACACACATGTATATAAAATCTGCTTTTCTTTTACAAAGATGGGCTTATACTGTATTACTGTTCTGAAAGCTTTCACTTAACGTAAGCGTTTCTCCAGGCGTTAACTGCTCCTCTGTAACAATGGGAGTGATTTCGTAGCATTCCGTCACACGACCAAGGCGTGATCCACATGAGCAGCCCCCGTAGCGGGCGTTTATGTTTTTCTAACTTCTGCCATTGAAGTCAGGCATTTTAGAAAGACAGGTATTCAGCGAATCCAGTTAACCAGAACACCCAGCCTCTAAACTTCCTGCTTAATGTGGTTTTCCTGATAGTGGCAGAGTCCAATCCAGTCTACCATCAAGATTTGGCAGGTGATTGGCCCTCGCAATCTGGGGGTGGTAACCCTGGCCACTTGTTTCCCAGTTACCTGAGTTGCAGATTTAGAACCCTCCGTGGTGAGCAGGTGAGCAGCTGGCACAACTCTTATGGCCCTGGGGTCCCTGGCTGGGCATCACCTGGTTACAGGGCAGGGTGACCAGTGGGTGGCAGCCCTGGGAGTCAAATGTCCACAGACCAGGCTGAGCCTGGCTGAACCATGGAGTCAGCACAACAGGGGACGGAGGCTCTTCACAGGGAGGGGAGCTAGAGGTCACCCGAGGAGGCCCTGTGTGAGTATGTGCCTTACTGAAGCAGGCTCCTATGGGCTTCCGGGGTAGGAGGGTCAAGGAGAGAGGAGCTTTGTTTGCTGTCCCACCCAAAATCTCAAGTGAGGCAGCATGGTATAGGGGAAAGAGCATGGGATTGGAAGCCACTGAACTTGCTGCTGTGTGTCCTTAGGCAAGTGACTCAACATCTCTGGGCCTGTCTCCTCTGTAAAATGGAGATAACCTAGAACCTGCTCCACAGAATTGTTCAGAGAGGACTGTGGACAGAATAGGAAAACAAGCAGCAGCCAGCGCAGGCCACCTGGTTGGTGCAGGATCGGGCCATCAAGGGAGACCTGGTGGAGAGGGAGCAGCAGGTTCGGGGGCCTGGGCCCAGACACTGGTGCTGCAAGGAGTGGACCAGGTCTCGAAGTGAGGGCCCCCAGGGACAGGCAGGATCAGAATTGGACTGGTGAGGCCATGGGCTTGTCAGGGCCAGGGTGGGGTCCCAGCAGATCTGGGGGCTCCAGGTGTGGTGACATAAACCTGGGTTCTCTGCCAGCCAGGGGCTCCTCAGGGAGACTGCCCTTCTCTTCCCGACGTCAGGCCTCCCCTTCACCCCCACCCTCAGAGACTGACACAATCTCTCTTGTCCTGTTGTCTCTCAGCCGTGGCCCAGGCCACAGCCTGCCTGCACCACGGAACTTGCCCCATGTCAGAGCCTGAGAGGCACACCGGCTGCCTCTAGCCCAGAGTTCCTCAGCTGTTAAAACCAGGCTCCCCTCTGATTTAAAAAAAAAAAAAAAAAAAACAACCAAAAGCCTCGCTCATTCCCTCCTACCATGTGGCAAACGTACAAGCATCAGCTCCCGCCTGCTGGCTTTTCTTTTTCCAGATACAAAAGCAGAAAAGCAAACATGCTTTTTTTCAAACAAAGCACAGCCCTCCTTCAGTCCAGGAGATTCAGGTGTGCCTCCCGTTTTGAGAGAGTGATTTGGTCCAGAGCCTTCCAGGCCCAGTGAGGGCATGGAACCCAACCTGTGGTTTCAGTGGAAATGAACAGCACACACGCGAGGCTGTGCTTAGGCCTGAAAGCTGTGTCCTCCCTGCTCTTGTTCCAGTGCCGCTTACGGGACTCGCAGGAGCTTGTGAGAAGAGATGGGGTTCCACCATTCTATAGGTATATAAGGTTGCCCCCAAACCAGGAAATCACAGACATTCGCCCGGACATGGGTGATACCTGAAGCCTCCCTGGGCTGCTCTGGGATCTGAGGGGCGCGCAGGGAATCCCCGTCGCCCTGGTTGGGTCACTTATCCGTGGCCAGAATTTAGGGATTTAAGACCAGGCCGTGACTGACCCCGGCAGCGGGGCTCCGTGAAGCAGGACCCGGTTTCCAGCCCTGCGCTGCCACCTTGCAGCTGCGTGACCTTGGGGGACCTGCTTAAGCTCCAGTTTCCCGTTCATGCAAAGGACCTAATAATCCCTCTCTGCGGGCCTGTCCGGGGCAGCAAGGGCGCCCGCGCGCCAGAAGCACCGCGCCGAGCCCGCAGGAGCCTACCCGCGCGGCCCGGGCCTCGCTCCCGCCCGGCCCCGCCCCCGGCCCCGCCCCCGGCCCCGGGGCGCGCCCTCCGAGACTGGCGACGCGGGAGCGCGGGCGGGCCCGGCGCGGACTCCGCCCTCTCGCCCCTTCCCGCCGCGCCAGCCCCGGCCCCGCCCGGCCCGGCCCGCTCGGCCTCGGCGGCGGCGCGCGGAGGTAAGAGGCCAGGGCCGCGCGCGCGCTCCCGCAGGTCGGGGGCCTGGGCACGCCGAGCGCGTTCCCGGCACGAGGAGGCAGCGGGGCGCGCTCGAGCGCAGGACGCGGGGCTGAGGTTGCGGCGTGCGGGGGCGGCGGGAAAGCGGGCGCGCGCAAGGGGGCGGCATGGAGCCCCGGTCCCGGGGGAGCCCTGGGGCGCTCAGCGCGCGCCCGGCCCGGCGGCCGCCTTCAGTCCTGCCTCGCAGCCTCCCGGCTTCGCGCGGGCTGGGGCCGGGGCGGGGGCCCGGCGCAGGGGCCTGCAGAGGCAAAACCCGCCCGACTGTGGGGGACCCCCACTCCGCAGGGCCGCGGCGGCCGTGGGAGGCCTTTCCCGACAGTCAGCGCTGCAGCGCTTTTACTGAGGCTTCCTCTGTGCCAGGCACACCCCTGCCCTCCTCGTGTGGGATTTATTTCATCTTCATTTACAACCGCACTGAGTCGAAAGTATCTCTCTTTTTCCGGATGAGGAAACTGAGGCCCAGAGCGGTCTATTCAGTTGCCCAAGACGGCACAGCCAGCAGGAGGGATTCCCGCAGTGGGGCCTCAGGCCCCCTGAGCTGGTCAGGCTCAGGAGCTGGCATTTGGAAGGAGCTCCTTGATGCCCACCCAAGTTTGAGGACTGGGTTCTGGGCAGATGCATGTCCCCTCGGTAACTGCATCTCCCCAGGTTCCTCTGGGACCTGGACTTGTTAGGGGGGTTGGGACAGCGGGGGAAGCCATCCTGAGGGTAACTCTTGTCTAGTCACATCCCAGACTTCCTGTTTTCCTCAGCTGCGCTCACAGCAGTTGCTTAGTAAATCTTGTGGCAGGAGCAGACCAGAGGCTGAGGCCAGGCTGGGCCCCTCAGTGAGGAGTGGGGTTCAGGAAAGGCCTCAGGACCCAGAACCCCTGGATCTTGGGGGTTCCCCCTGGCCCAAGCCTGCTCATTTCCCTGACTTAGCTCCTTCCTCCCCAATCTTTCTCTCAAGCCCTGGGGATGTGTCAGCCCTTTGGAAGCAAGGCACCCTTCCTGCCCAGGAGTCCATGGGGGATACTGCCTGGTATGAACTCCTGGGATGCAGCAGGGGCTGGATATGTGCTCACTGGGTGTCCTTCCCATGATCCCAGTCTGTGGCTAACATCATACCTGGCCAAGACTCATCCAGTGCAACTCCAACCAAAGCCAAGGGGAATTGTTTTCTTTTTCTCTTAATTTCCCATATCATGACTTGCCTTTTAGCATTCATTCATTCCTCAGCTGTTCGTGGAACTTTGGGCCTTAGGCACTGTGGAGACAGCAATGAACAAGGCAGATTTGGTCCCTGCCCTTGAAGGAGACAGACAACATACAAGCTGGAAAAACAGTGATTGAGGACTGGTAGGGACCACTTTAGCCACAGTGGTCAGGGTTAGCTCTCTCAGAAGGTGACATTATTAAGCCAAGATCTGGTTGACAAGGAGTCAGCCATGCAAAGGAAGAAGGAGGGGCGCTCCAGGTAGAGGAGATGGCAGGTGCAAAGGCCCTGAGGTGGGAGTGTGCCTGGTGTGTTTGAGGAATTGTGAGAGAAGGCCAGTGTGGCCAGAGTGGAATGCATGAGGAGGAGAGGGAGGAGCTGAGGTGGGAGAGGTGGGCCAGGGCCAGATGGGCAGGACTTGTAGGCTGTGGACAGGACTTTGAAGTTTTGTGTATGTGTGTGATAGCAGCCAGAGGAGGGGTTTGGACAGAGGAGGGACCTGATCTCTGCTGTGTGAGAAAAGCAAGGAAGTGGGGCAAGAGGGTCAGCAGGGAGACCCACAAGAAGCCATCTCAGCAGCCCAGGCAAGAGGTGGCAGCGGCTTATATCCTATATTGGAGACCCAGACTGGTCTCAGCACACAGTAGGTGCTACATAATGGTAGCCCTTGCTATTGTTATTTAAAACACATGGTACAGGAGGCAGCTTGGGCTTTGGAACCGGGCATACCCGGGTCTTAGCTGTGCCTTCACCTCTTCTGGTTGGGTGAACTTAAGCAAGGTCCTTCACTTCCCGGAGTCTTAGTGTTGCCATCTGTGAAATGGGTGGAGCAATATTGCCATCAGCTGTCAAGAAGGTTCAACCATAAGGTATAGATGTAATGTTTTGGGTGCAGGGTCTGGCTCATGGTTGGTTTACTATTTCTGTGATAATTTCTAGACAGCAACTGGAGACTGAAGAGGGGGTGAGTGATATGTTTGAAACTCGTGAGTAATCTTTAGCTAGTTTTGGCTAGTTTTCACAGCCTAACTTGGCTGGGGGGTAGCTCAGAATAATTCGGTTCAGTTCACCAAGCACATTTGGGATCCCCACCCCCCCGGTACCAAGCTGGGTTCACAGAGGTGCAGGCACAGGTCTAGGGGTGTTGGCGGCTTCCCCCGTGCTCTAGTCCTGGGCGTGTAGCCTGTCAGGGAGTTTCTGGAGGCTGTCTGAGAGCAGGGGGGTCCCTGGGTTTTGTAGTGGCTGCTCTCTGTCCCTGGCCATGTTCAATTTCACCTAAATCGGGACTTGGTTGCCATGGCAACTTGGGGTGCTCATCTCCCTGGCCTGGTGTGCCCTGTTTCCTGCTTCTCTATTTCTTGATCTGCAGGGGACAGATTCCCCAACTGGGGGTCACGGAGCCCAGGCCTGAGCCTGGAGTGATGTGCATTTATGCAGCACCTGCTGCATCCCTGGGTCTGACCTAGACACAGTGGGAGAGTCCTGAAGTGCCAATGGCCCGCCCCTGCCCTGGAGGCATTGTTGGGGGCTGCATGGCCCAGTGGATAGGAAGGAGCCCCAGCCTCCCTGAGCTTCAGCGTTCTCATCTGGAAACAGGTGGAGGTGAGGACTTAATGAGCTGAGGTGAAATACTCCCTCTGGGGCCTGGCAGCAGTAGTTGCTGGGTGAGTGTTATCACAGTGATTGTCCTTGGGGAGACAAGATGCGGGCATGTGGCAGGCATGTGGCCTGCTGAACAAAGCTAGTAAGGGGGGGGGGCGCTTCCTGGGAAAGGGTAGGCCAAGATGCAGAAGCAGAGGGTGCCCTGAGGGCTGAGAGGTAGCAGGGGCCCCACCCGTGATGCTGGAGAGGACGGAACCACCATTCACTCACCGCTCACGACGCGCTGGCTCTGAGCCCCTTATACCTGTCAACTCATTCAATCCTCACAGTACGTGGCTCCCAATTTACAGAAGGGAAAACTGAGGCTCAGAGAGGTGACTTGTCCAAGGTTGTAGTGCCAACAGGTGGCAGAGCTGGGTCTCAGGACATGACCCCAGATCTGACCCTGACTCCGGAGCTTGCGGGCCTAACCACTAGGCCATCTGGCTTCCTTGCCACCGGGAAGGGACAGTGGGTGGAGCTTGGTGGGCCTCTGAGCCCCAGGGCCCTGGGGGGATAGGGACTGTGCATTTGGGATTTTCAAGTGAAGGAAATTGTTGACAGAGAGGGTTCTTGTTCTTGTTCAATCGCAGGAAAGAATTCAAAGACCAAACTAGGCAACAAGATGGTTTATTGAACAGTATTAAAGGAAGGAAAGCGGGAGCAGGTGGATGGGGCCTATGCACAGGGTAGGAGAGCTACCTAGAAGGGTTGTTAGCTGACATCTTATAAGTCCTTGGGCAAGGGGCGGGTTACTAGATAAGTTGGGTTGTTGTTTGCATAACCTTAGGCTTCTATTTCTTGCAAGCAGGTGTCTTTCCCCAAACCTGTTGCTGGTCTTTCCGCATGTTGAGGTCTCTAAATTCTGACTCTCCACCTGCCCCAGGTCTCTAGATAAGTGACTCTCCACCTGCCCCAGGTTGCCTGTTCTCCTACCTCAAAATCAGTATTTAGCAAATGCTCACTCTGGGCTCGGCCCTTGCCCAATACTATTAATGCACATGTGACATTTTGTTTAATCTCCCAGGCAACGCCACAAGGTGGGTACCAGTGTCACCGCAGCTTACACACGAGGACCCCAAGGCTCAGAGAGGCAAAGTCGCTTTCCCAGCGGCACACAGCCAGTCAGGGGATGCGGTGCCTTGCCTGCTCTGGGCGACACCACAGCCCACGTCCTTTGGTCTGCACCTGATGTGGGAAAACATCCCAGCACACTGCCAATCTCACAGTCTTAGCAAACCATGTGACCCTGGTTCTGGGTCAGCAAAGAAGTTTCCCCAGACTTGGGACTCTGGCCTTTCCCTGGGCGCTGACCACTCCCTGGGGCTTGGAGGGCTCTAGAACCCAGCAGTCTGCTAAGAGCAGAGAGGGGTCCTCACCTCCAGGTCCCTCCCCCTTTCCCTTCCCCTGTCCATGCTTCCCCTCCTCGCCCTTCCCCTCTCCTCCCCCCTCTCCTTTTTTCTCCTCCCTCTTCCCTCTCCTTCCCACCTCTCCCCTCTTCCTCTGCCCCCCTCCCCTTCTCTCCCCTCCCCTCCTCCTCCTCTCAGCCCCCTACCCGCTCCTCCCACCGCCCTGGTCACATGGGGCGCCACCGGATTTAAGCCTGATCTGCCCAGTGCTCAGCACAGCGCGGGCTGAGGGGCTGGAGGGCTGAGCTGGTCTCCGGGGTCCAGGAGAAGGGGGGCAAGAGCGGTACCTACCCTCCCATCCCATGAGCTTGGGGCTGGAGGGGTCGCTGGAGACCCGGCTGGCGCTAGAAACAGTTATCCAGGTGGGCCCTAGGGGTGGGAGCGTGGGCCTGGCAGGAGTGGGGGAGGGTGGGGCATCTTGGGAGTCGACGGCTTGGGGAGGCTGGGTGGGCGTGGGACGTGCAGGGGCCCTGGCTCGCAGCAGTTTCCGTCTAGATCTGGGACAGAGGGATGCCCCCCACCCCTTATCCCAGTGCTCTGGGAGGATGTGCCTACGCCAAATTTTAGGGGTGCGGACCACTGCCGGCATGAGAGGATCTCACCATCTTGGCCAGAGCTGGATTGGAGCTCCGAGTGCTCTGCGCTAGCCCCTCTGCCCGCCAGGGCATTCGTGGGGCGTTTGGCCCCCTTCTCTGCCCCGTGAGGTGGCTTCCTCATGGCGGTGGGGGGTGTTGACTCCCCACCCCCGGGGCTTTTTGCTGATTCTAATTCTCAGCACCACCACCCCCATCTTGCAGATTTCCCGAGAGGGTCTCCTGGGCACCTTGGGCAGCAGAGCTTTGCCCATCCCCGGCCCAGGTCAGGGAGCCCAGGCCCCAGGTCTCCCGCAGACCCCCTTTCTCTCCCCACAGACGTTGGAGAGCAGCATCCTGGGGCCGGGTCAGGAGAAGGGCCTAAGCGTGCAGGACCCGGCCCAGGGCTCTGATCCCGTCCGCCTGCCCGCCCGCATCCGGGAGATTGTCACCCGCAACCTCTCCCAGCCTGAGAGCCCAGGTACACCTCCCCACCCTGTCCCCCTCCAGGGACACTGCCCACACCCCTCTCTTTCACACCTCCATCCTCAGCAGCCAGTACTGATCATCAAGACTGTACCTCCATTTCTTTAACACTTAATTTTGAGGCAAGCACAACCCTATGATAGAAGGACCCATTTTACAGATGAGAAAACGGAGGCCAGAGCAGCAGTGTTATTGCCCAGACTCGCTCTACTCCTGATGCAGCTAGAAGGGCTAAGCACCCCCTCCCTGCTCACCTGTGGCCTGCTGTGATGGCTCAAACCCCACACCTGTATTCCCTCCCAGGAAAGGTGTGAGTTGGCTGAACTGGAGGTTCAGGGCTTGGCAGACGTCTGAGGGGCAGTGCTGCCCATTCCGCACCCGGGCAGGAAGACTGATGGGCCCTCACTTCTCCCGGTGGGCATCATGCATAACCTCGGTGGTCTGCAAAGGCCAAAGTCAGGGGCAGCTGGTGTTGGCAGCTCTCCTTGAAGGTGGTTTTGGTGCTCCTGACACAGTCCCTGCCCAGCTGCTGGGCTCGGAACAGAAGACCAGAGATGGTAGGGCCCCTGGGGGCCCCAGACAGGGAGAGGCTAAGCAAGGCCTCACCCCAGACTGGTAGAAGCTAGCAGGCCGTGGCTGCCCAGGGCCCATGGCGTGTGTCCTGAGGTGGAGGAGAAGTTCACAGGACGCAGCATCTCTGCCTCTCCCTCTAGTCTGTCTTTTCCTCTTCCATTTCCTCCTCCCTCTTCGTCTTCCTTCTCCTTCCTCATAACCTGATTGGCACGACCTTGAGCCCCAGCTTCAGAAGTTACTGGAAGCCCTTCCCCTGAGTGAAGCTTTCTTCTTGCCTGGCAGGGCCTGGGTATTTACTGTTCCACCCACTTGACAGATCAGCAAAACTGAGGCCCAGAGATGCAGAGTAATTGGAGAAGGAAGAAACTAAGACTCACGGCTGAGTCTCCCGAGGCCTAGACCCTGCCTCTCTCTCATGCCTCCTGGGCCCTCTGGGACCACACTTGGGCTGCAGAAGTGTCCACTTTTAGCTGGCCCTGTGCCTCTCCCTGTCCACCCTCCTGTTCCTCAGCTCTGTCTACACAGCCTGCTGCTCCATCCACTCCCACCCAAGCTGCCCCTGGGGGCCTGGTCAGTGTTCCTGCCCCAAGTGCTGGGTGGGGCAGTGTCGCCCAGGACCGAGGAGGAAACCAACCGTGTGCCTGCCCTCCCTTGCCAGCCCCGCTGCCGACCACGGAGATGGCATCGCTGCTGTCGCTGCAGGAGGAGAACCAGCTGCTGCAGCAGGAGCTGTCCCGCATGGAGGACCTGCTGGCCCAGAGCCGCGCCGAGCGCGATGAGCTCGCCATCAAGTACAACGCCATCAGCGAGAGGGTGGGTGCTGCCCAGGGGCTCAGGGCTGGGCCAGGCTGGGCTGCTCTACTGGCCAGAAGGCTGAGCCCTGGAGTCAGGCCAGCCTGGGTTCAAGTCGTGCCTCTCCAAACTCAATGGCCTGAGCAAATCCCTTTCCCTGTCTGAGCCTCTTTTGAGCTGTGGGGATGGTATCGGACACAGATTAAAGGGATAATGCAATAAAGTGCCTGGCATAGAGGGGTTCCATTTCCGTCTGTCCCAGGCCTGCTTGGGGTCGGGGATACAGAGAACAAGATCCTTGAAGGTCCCTCCCACCCCCTGAGTCTCTCTGGGCCTCTCCCTGTATTCCTATTTACATGGGCCCTGGTCAAGGCTGGGACAGGCTGGTGTAGGCACAGGCAACGTTCCTCAGGCCCTTCTGGCTGTGAGGGCCGGGCAGGGAGGGAAGGAGAGGCTGGGCCTGTCCCCAAGCCCAGCAGGACTCACCTGCCCTGGGGGCCTGTGCTGCAGGGTTGTCCAGCACCCAGGGCAGGGGAGTGGTGGGGACCAGGCTAGGTGCACCAGGTTTTCTTAGTGGATTGTCTTCTTTGGGCCCCCAGGCTCTTGGGAGGTTTCCCTGGGGAGATGATGGCAGCTAAAAGTTGGTGAAAGTGCTGCACAAGGAAGGAGTGTGTGTGTGCCGAAGGCAGAGATGTGGGCAATGGGAACCGGTGAAACAGCAGCTACTGCTCATTGAGTGCCTGCTGTGTCCCAGGCACGTGCTAGGGGCTTTTCATTTAATGTATCAATCAGAATCATTGTGATGCCCGTTTAACAGAGAAGAAGACTGAAGCTCAGAGAGGGGACGCAACATGCTCAGCGTCACACAGCCAGTTAAGGCTAGTGGGGTTTCCCATCCCCCCACCCAGGCCCCTGCATTGCAGTTTTGCTTCCTGGGTGTGGGAAGAGACATGGGCTGGAGGTTCCATGAGGTAGCTGTCCCCTGGAAAGCTGGAAGGGACCTTGGACATCAACTAGTGTGGCCCTGTGATTTACAGATGGGGAGCTTGAGCCTGGAAGGGGCAGGTCCTGGCCAGGGTCCCCTGAGTGGTGGTGGCAGAGGCAGGCTTGGCCCCAGGACCCTTGAGCTGGGCCAGTCCATGCTGGGCCTCGCGTACTGGGTTGGGAAGGGGTCTGCGTTTCTGTGTTTGGCTGTGGGTGTGCCTGTGTCCTGGCGTCTGCCTGCCTGGGTAAGCTTCGGACTTGTTGCGACTTGCCGAGGAGCAGGGTGGGGGGCCTGCAGCGGCCCCTAGCATTCACAACGAAGAGCTGGTTTTCCCAGGGTTTGCAGGGGGTGTGGAGGGCCGGCTGGCCCAAGGCCCGCATCATCGGTGGTGACAGGGACCCGAGCCAGCCCCCTCCTGATTCAGGCCTCTTTTTTGGCCCCTGGCACAGTGCCACTCCCCCCTCCCAGGGTCTGCTTCTTAGATGCCAACCTCTGACCAGCTGCGAAGCTAGCACTGCCCTCCCCGGCTGGGGGGAGGCAGCTGCTCCTGTATCTGCTCGGACACAGCTGCTGGGGCTGGGGGATGCAGCAAGGGAGGTCTGCACTGGTCTAGAAAACTCCCTCAGGAGGCCTCTGAATCGCATGCCGAAGGGACCTGGCGTTGGAACTGTCCTCTGTCTGAGATGGTTTGAGTGAGGCCCCACCTGGGGGCAGGGATTGGATGAGAATGAGAGCGAAGGCCTTTCCCAGGGGCAGTTCCGTAGAGAACATCAGAGCCTAGAGATGACCTTATTACAGATGGGGAAACTGAGGCTAAGAGAAGGTGTGTTCTAGGCCAAGGTGAGCGGTGGAGCTGGGCCGAGGGCCCACCTTGCCCTGCCCTGGCCCTCTGCTGTCCTGCAGCACTCTCTCTCCCTGCTGCCCACTTGACCCTGTGCCTGAAGGTGGCAGGGCCTGCCCCTGTGGCCACCACCATTGAGTTGGGGGCCTGGATTGGGGGACAGTCAGTAAGGTTGTTCTGACCCATTACACCCCACAGCCTCCCTAATGTGGGCTCAGGATCTGTGTCCTGTTGACTGCATATAGGGAAACTGAGGCAGGGGTTCCCAGAGGCCACCTCCCATGTCAGGGAGAGGACCTCAGGGTCCCTGTGGAGGCCCCACTCTCTTGTTCCTGTCCCTGAGGGGCAAGGCAGCTGGGAATGGGGAAGAGGACAGACCCCCTGGCTCCCCCAGTGTCTATGGCAACATGGGCAGAATGAATTGAATGGCAGGACTAGGGCTGCCAGTTGCTAGGGGAGACAGTAAACTTCTTTCATCCCTGGCTGGGTGGCAGCCTCCTTCTCTTTTGAATTACCAGTGAAATTGAAAGGCTGCTTTGTGGGGCTGAGGTTTGTGGAATGGGCTGAGGTGTGGCCGGGAGTGGCCTGGGCCTGGCTCGGAGCTTTGGGGAGGGGGCGTAGCACCCAGCCTCTGCCTGACCCCGTCCCAGTCCCAAAAGCAAAGAGCAGCCTCGTTCACACAAGTGTGCAAAACACACATTGCACAGACCACAACCAGATCCCACCCAGATGCACAAAACACACATCCCATAGAGACACGAGCCCAGGCCACGAGATACTCGGGTTCACGATCGTGCACTGTACAGCCCACCCCCACAGCCACACGTGGATGCACAGGACACGGCGCCGCAGCGAATGGTCGCACCATGTGACGTCGACCATCTCACATCTCACAGAAGCATGCGGACAGCACAAAGCGCACAGCTCATCACAGCCCCACAGTCAGCCACACAAAGGGACGCACAGCAGCACACAGCACATGGCGGCTGACACACACAACACGGGCACACCTGGAGCCCAGACCCACCCCCTTTATCCACACACACACCTCCCTCACACACGGTATATCAACTTATACACACGCACGCACACACGCTCTGATGTACAGATGTACCCAACACCTGTCCCCAACACAGACCCACAACCATGCATGCCCACCTCACCCAGACACGCAGTCGACACGCACAGCCTGGATGAACCGCGAAAATGTGATGCCGAGTGGAGTAAACCAGCCACGAAAGGACAGTGTTGATTCCACTCAGGGAAGTGTCCACGACAGGCACATGTTTGGAGAGGGAAAGTGGACTCATGGTTACCAGGGGCCGGGGGCGGGGAGGGAGGAGGGGGAGGTGCTGCTAGTGGGGCAGTTTCTGTGTGGGGCGATGGAAACGGGTGGTGGTATGGGTGCCCAGCACTCTGAAGGTAACAAATAACACTGGCAGCACACTTAAAAATGGTAGAAAGGGCAAACCTTACGTTTTATACATAGATGTGTGTGTCTCTCTCTCTCTCTATATATATATATATATATATGGTATAACAATAAAATAAAATACCAGATGAGAGTAAGACATTTCGAGTTTAGAATTTTGGTTTATCTCAATAAAACTAAACCTTGGGTAGGCGGGTGGAGACAAGGTCTTCCTGACCTTTGTCGCTGGTTCATAGAGCTACTTCTGGTCATACCAGGTCGACACGGGCCTGCAGGGTGGCTGTCCTGCCACTCACCTGGCCTGGACCCTGGGTGAGTTCGAGGGAGGTGGCCGCCCTTCCCACTGGCTTCCTGGTGACCTGGCGTGGCCCCGAGCATCTGGGGGAGGTGAGGGACTCCACCAGGGACCAGTGAGTGCCCTGTGGGGGGCTGAGAGAGTTCCATGGCTGGGGAAGAAGGGCAGCCCAGGCCCCCAGGGGTCTGGTGGTGAAGGGGCTGCAAGCGGCCTGGGGCAGGAGGAGGGGCCGTGGCTGCCAGGCTTCCCCTGAGGTAAGGGAGAGATGGGACAGGCTGTGCCTCAGTTCTAACCCCAGGCAGCTGGGGACAGAGAAGACATTAGCAAGCACTGGTGTTTATTCAAACATTTCTGTGCACATCCTGCAAATCTTCCTTCTCTGTATATGGGGCAGGGGGAGTGTGCAGGGGGCAGAGTCCATCTGTGCCACCCCGGGGACATTTCAGGCTGCCCGTGTGCAATAGGTATGTGTGTGTCTATATGCTCAGGTAGGTATGGTGCGTGGATGCCTCTGTTTTGAAGGTGTTAATGTGTGTTCATGCCATTCAATTATTACCTCAACTATTTCCCGAGCCCCCGAGTCACCATCACTGTTCTAGGCACTGAGATGCAATGGAGAACAAAAACTCAGGCTTTCTGAGCTTTCCAGGGGATGAGGCCTGGGGGAGGGGACATGCATCTAATAATCATAAACCACAACAGGGGGGAGTGTTCTGGAGGAGAGCACAGCGCGCACGAGGGCCTCCGAGGCCATGTGGGCCACCTGTGTGTGTCCATGCATGCCTCCCCTGTGAGTCCCTGCATGGCTGCATTAACCTGTGCCTGCATGCATGTGCTTGTGTGCACCGAGTGCATGTTCGTGCGGCCTGCAAGGCATTGTGGGTCTGGGCCCCGCCTGGCGCCCCCTGCAGAGGCCTGTGCCCGCCTTCCCCAAAGGCCCAGGACTCTCACCCAGGGCCCTTCCCTACAGCTGGAGCAGGCTATGCGGCTGGAGTCTGGGGAGCTGGAAACGCAGGAGCCCACGGGGCTGGTCCGGCAGAGTGTGGAGCTGCGGCGGCAGCTGCAGGAGGAGCAGGCCTCCTACCGGCGCAAGCTGCAGGCCTACCAGGAGGGCCAGCAGCGGCAGGCCCAGCTTGTGCAGCGGCTGCAGGCCAAGGTCAGGGCCACCCACTCCCGCTCCTGCCCGCCCACGTGCTCACTTTGTGCCCTGCCCCCACCCCCCGGAGCTAACCATCCGCTCCCCACCCACCCCCAGATCCTCCAGTACAAGAAGAAGTGCGCGGAGCTGGAGCAGCAGCTGCTGGAGAGAGCCACGGAGCTGGAGCAGCAGCGGCTGAGGGTGGGTGCCAGCGTGGGGCAGGGCCCGGCAGGTCCTTCTGTGGACCCAGCCTGATGCTCCCACTTCTCCCACCCAGGCCACGGAGCACAGCCAAGACCTGGAGAGCGCCCTCATCCGGCTGGAGGAGGAGCAGCAGAGGTGGGCGTGCAGTAGGGGCGGGTGCCCGGCTGGCAGGGAGTCTGGGTCCAGGGAGGGGCCGGGGTGACCCCCCAACCCCCTTTGCCCCTCCCAGGAGCGCCAGCCTGGCTCAGGTGAACGCTATGCTCCGAGAGCAGCTGGACCAGGCGGGCTCGGCCAACCAGGCCCTGAGCGAGGACATCCGCAAGGTGACCAGTGACTGGAGCCGCAGCCGCGAGGAGCTGGAGCAGCGGGAGGCGGCGTGGAGGCGCGAGGAGGAGGTGGGCATCGTGGGGGCTGGGATTGGAGCCCGAGGACTCGGGGCTGGAGAGGAAGGGGCTGGCCCTAGGCCAGGCGAGCTCGTGAGGGAAGGTAGATGATAGTCATCGCGGCCACGTGCCAGGCATGCCTTTTCCCTTTTATTCCGCATAATAACCATAGATGGTAGGTGCTGTCATTATCCCCACTTTAAAGAGAGGCTCAGTTACTTGCCCGAGGCCAGGCAGCTGGTAGCTGGGTTGCAAACCTAGGCCTGCAGCACTTCTGGGCCTTCGTGGAAACACTTCCTGGCAGCTCTGACACACGGCTCTGCTTAGGCCTGAGCTGGCCGTGGGAAGACCCAGCCCCTGGGTGACGGTGCCTCCTGGCCTGGTCGGAGGTGGGGGCATTAGGGCAGGGAGCCCCTCACCTGGCCACCTCTTCTTCCCTCCAGTCCTTCAACGCCTACTTCAGCAATGAGCACAGCCGTCTTCTCCTCCTCTGGAGGCAGGTCGTGGGGGTCCGGCGGCTGACGAGCGGGCTGAAGATGTCCACGGAGAGGTGAGGCCTGGCCAGCAGAGGGGGCGGTTTGGGGAGGCTGCGGCCCAGCTGAACTTACGTTCAACTCCACTCAGGGATCACGGCAGGCACCTGCCGTGTGTCAGGCCCTGGGGAGATGTGGAGGCGACTTGTAAGAATTCACGATGACCCCAATCACAGCAGTTGGCATTGACTGGGATTTACTCTGGCCCAGGCTCTTTGTATACTTTGTTTCATGTAATATTCACAGCATCCCTGTGAGGAAGGAAAAGTAATAACCCCCATTTTACAAATGAGGACACCGAGGCTCAGAGGGGCAGCACGACTATCCCAAGGCCGGGACCATCTGGTTCTGGAGCTCCTGCTTTTCATCCCCTACACCTCCTGGCTTCTGCTCCCAAGAACCTCGCACCCTCTAGTGATGAAAAGACCCCCAAAATTCTAGTCTGAGGAAGTGCACGGTCAGAGGCATGAAAGCAGGGCAGAGAGAATGTCCCAGAGTCTCCAAAGGATGGGTGGGTTGAGGAGATCAGAGAAACCTGACCTTCTTGGGGGAGGTGGGATTTGCACTGTGTTTCAAGGGATGGGCAGGATTCTAAGTGGCAGAGCTGGAGGCACTCCAGAGAGAGGGAACAGCGTGGACAATGGCTTGGAGGTGGGAGAAAGTGGCAGCCAGGGTAGGTTGGAGAGGAGGGCCTCACAGGCCAGCCTGAGCAGGGGAGCTTGGTCTGCTTGGCCTTTGAGCGAGGAGTGCTGTCATTGGCGTGGACAATCAGCCTGACAGCGGGTACAGGTGAGGCTGGAGGGGAGAGCCCAGGGGCGGGGAGACCACTCTGTCTCTTTTTTTTTTCTTCTGGGAGGCACCAGGGATTGAACCCAGGACCTTGTACATGGGAAGCAGACGCTCAACCAACTGAGCTACACCCACTTCCCTGTCTCTTTTTTTATGTTAAAATTTTTAAAAATAATTTAATAATCTTTTACAAATATCATCAACTCTTCAGTGTTGGAATTTCCATTTGACACAAAAATGTCATGGATGGTTTTGCTTCACTGGTTGTCTTTACAGGTTGTTTGAATCAGGGTCAATAGATGTTCACAAACTGTGATTGGTTCATCTGTCTTTTAAGTCTTTTTTACTCTAACCTCTGCTCCCTTCTTTTCTTCTTTCAATTTATTTGTTGAGGCCCATTCTTTTTTCTGGACCACAGAATATTCCATTGAATGAATGTACCATAATTTATCTAACAGCAGTTCCCTTTTGATGGACATTTAAGTTAGCACCAGCATTTTCATATACACTAGGCTGCATTGAATCACCTTGTACACAGGTCGTTTTCCTTGTGTCGGGACAGTAATCTGTAGGATCAATTCTTAGAGGTAGAATTGGTGGGTCGAAGGACCCATGCATTTTTAATTTTCAGAGCTCTTCCTAATTGCCCCCCACTGTGGTGGTACCCACTTACCTTCCCACCTGCAGTGTGTGAGAGGTCCTATTTCCCACAGCCTCACCTACACTGTGAGGTGTGACTTTTGTGTGTACGCTCCAATCAGAATGTGACAAGTGGCATCCCAGTGTAGTTTTTTTTTTTTTAAAGATTTATTTCTCCCCCGCCTCGTTGTTTGTGCTCGCTGTCTGCTCTCTGTGTCCATTTGCTGTGTGCTCTCTGTGTCTGCTCATCTTCTCTTTAGGAGGCACTGGGAACCAAACCCAGGACCTCCCATGTGGAAGAGAGGTGCTCAATTGCTTGAGCCACCTCGGCTCCCTGCTTTGTTGTCTCTCTCATTGTGTTTCCTCTTTGTGTCTCCTTGTTGTGTCATCTTGTTGCATCAGCTTGCCGGGCCAGCCCGTCATGCCAGCCCATTGGATCAGCTTGCTGTCTTGCTCGTCTTCTCTAGGAGGCACCGGGAACCAAACCCGGGACCTCCCATGTGGTAGGCAGGTGCCCAAATGCTTGAGCCACATCCACTTCCCAGCCAGTGTAGTTTAACTTAAACTTGGGAGCCCACCACCCCATCCCATCCTCAAACTGTGCCCTCTCCTCCAGGGACCTACTGCAGCTGGGAGGGGAGCTGGCCCGGACATCACGGGCCATCCAGGAGGCAGGCCTGGGGATGAGCACTGGCCTGCGGCTGGCCGAGAGCCGGGCCGAGGCAGCCCTAGAGAAGCAGGTCCTGCTGCAGGTCCAGCTGGAGGAGCAGCTGCAGGTCAAGGAGCTCTGCGAGAAGGACCTGGCCCAGTTGCAGGTTCAAAGCGACCTGGACAAGGCCAACCTCAGTGCCAGGTGGGTGCCTGGCAGGTGCCACGTGGGGCAGGACTCCCTGCAGAGGGTGTGCCTGGAGAAGTGGGGAGGTGGGCCCTTCCCCTGTGTGAGCTCAGCCGGTCTTCCCAGGCCCCCCATTTGACAGAGGTGGAGACTGGGGTTCAGTGGCATTGCCCAGGGGACATTATGAGCAGTTCATCCTCCCTCTGATGTCAGAATTTGTGCTCCTAACTCCTGTGACCTGGTCAAGTCACCAAGCACTTTCCCGTGAGATAAAGCAGTTGGTGACCTCATTCCCATTTTACAGATGAGAAGTCTGAGGCTCAGGGAAGATAAATGACTTGCCCAAGGTCACACAGCAAGGGAAGTGCATCCTAGGGGTCTTGTCTCAGGTTTGGGGAAGCGTTAAGGAGCTGGTAGACGTGGAGAAAACTTGGGGTGGACTCCCCCTTCACCTGTCCTGCTCCCCCACCTACAGAGTGACGGAGCTGGCCCTGGCAGTAGAGCGCCTTCAGAACCAGAGTCTGGAGAAGGATCAGGTCAACAGGGCCCTCACTGAGAAGCTTGAGGCCCTGGTGAGATGTGGCAGGGTGGGGCGGGGGGCCCGACCAGAGCTGGGGACCAAGGCCACCCCTGAGCGCCCCACTCAGATGCAGATTCAGCCCTCATTGAGTGCCGAGTGTCGGCTTAGCAGTCAGCACCTGCCTCCTTTCTCACCTTTCATCCTCCCAGCAGCCCTGTAGCTCACTCCCCTCTACACAGATGAGGAAACTGAGGCCCAAGGGGGAAACGCTTGTCCAGAGGCTCCCAGCCTGTAGGCAGGGGAGGCAGGACTCGAACTCGTGCCTGCTCCCTCCCAGCCCAGGGCTCTTTCTCTTGGAACTGAGCTGCCTCCCCAGCAGGGGATCCCTTGTCTAGGTCGGTCACCCTTCTGGCTCTGCCCCAACAGGCTGAGTGACCTGGGCCAGGATGCTGCGCTTCTCTGGGCCTCCTCTGTTCAGTGAGGGCAGACGGGCTGCTGCTGGGTTTGCCAAGCGGCTGGTTTGTGGGCGTGGCTTTAGAGACCACCTGGTGGGTGGTGGGCCAAGGAGGGGGAGGATTGGGGTTTCAGTGACCCTGCCCACCTTTTTTGTCTCCACCCCCCTCCAGGAATCTCTGCGGCTACAGGAGCAGGCAGCTCTGGAAACAGAAGATGGAGAGGGGCTGCAGCAGACCCTCAGGGACCTGGCACAGGTGGGAGATAGGGGATAGGCCACAAGCAGGGGTGGGAGTCCTGGGCAGGGCAAGGCCAGGCAGGCCTGTGCCGCCGCTCCCTCTGGTGGCCGTGGTCTGAACTGCAAGTGGCTGGCGTGGCCCGGCCTCTGCCCTGGGGGGAGCCGGGGGCTCACAGGGGTAGCACAGCACCGCCCTGGGGATGTCGGGCCCACGCCAGAGAAGCGCTGATTGATGTCTTCGCAAGTGGAGCCCTCCTCTGAAGCGCTGAGGGCAGTGGCGCGTGGAGGAGGTGGAATCAGGAGGGCTTCTTGTAGGAAGGGGATTTGGAATGCTTCCCAGTATTTAGGATGCAGCCGGCCACGGGGACCCCGGCGGAGCCACGGCCTCGCTGCTGCCCTCCCCTTTGCACCCCGCCTCCAGGCTGTCCTGTCGGACGCGGAGAGCGGCGTCCAGCTAAGCGGCTCGGAGCGCACGGCCGACGCGTCGGATGGCAGCCTGCGGGGCCTCTCGGGCCCGCGGACCCCGTCCCCGCCGCGGCGCTCCTCTCCCGGCCGCGGCCGTTCCCCGCGCCGAGGCCCGTCCCCGGCCTGCTCCGACTCCTCCACACTCGCCCTCATCCACTCCGCCCTGCACAAGCGCCAGCTGCAGGTCCAGGTAGGGCCCAGCCCGGGCGCCCGGGGGGCGGGGCCGGGCTCCAGGGGCGGGGCCGAGGCGGGCGGGGGCGGGGCCAGGGGCGGAGACTTAGCGGCCCAGCCAGTCAGAGCCCCGCCCCAGGGGGGAGGAGCCTAGGCAGCCTGGGGGCGGGGCTAGGGTAGGAGCCAAAACGCATTGGGGCAGCCAGGTTCTGGGGGCGGAGCCTAGGCCCTGGGAGGAGGAGCTCTCCTGGGGTGGGGCCAGAGAAAGGGAAACTGAGTCCTGCAGCCAGTGAGGACCTAAGGGGGCGCCTGAGGAGCTTGGGGGTCGAATCCGAGCCCAGAGTGGGCGGTGCCTGGGCCGCGGGGGCAGGGCCTGGGGAGGGAGGAGCCTGGGGCGGAGCTAGAGTCCTGGTAAAGGGAGATGAGCGGCCATGGCCAGACGGGGCCAGGACCCTGGGGAGAGGCCTGGGCAGAGGCATGGGGCGCTGCGGTAAGAGGAGCTTGGGAAGTAGGGGCCGAGTCGGAGCCAGGGTAGGAGGCGTCTGGGGTGGAACCAGCACGCCAAGAAGAGGAGCCGAACCCAGGAGAGGAAGGAGGGTGGTGGTTTTTCTGGGACCCTGGGCCTTAGGCTGGGGTTGTGCGGGAGTCAGTGAGAGGGGCTCAGAGCATGAGGGCACAGTGGAGGGGAGCGGCCACCAGTCCTGGGGGGCTCAGCCCCACCCTCCTACCCCAGGACAGTGTAGAAAGGTCTCTATCCGGAGAACCGGCAAGGAGGAGAGTGGGCTCTGGGGCTCCCCAGTGATTCCTGTGCCACAGGACATGCGTGGGCGCTACGAGGCGAGCCAGGACCTCCTGGGGACCCTGCGGAAGCAGCTTGGCGACAGCGAAGGTGAGCGCCGAGCCCTGGAGGAACAGCTGCAGCGCCTGCAGGACAAGACCGATGGGGTCGCCCAGGCCCACGAAGATGCCCGGCACGAGGTCCAGCGCCTTCGGAGCGCCAACGACCTCCTGAACAGGTGCCCGAAAGGCCTCAGGCGGGGGGGCTGGGAGAATAATTCCGTGTGGGGGCCTAACATCAGCCGCAGTCTGGAGCGCGGGGATCTGCACCGTCCAGCAGGGTAGCCATTAGCCACGTGCCTTTCAAATTCACATTCACTAAAATGACATAAAGTTCAAACTCTCGTTGCTCAGTTGCGCTAGCTGCGTTTCACCTGTGGGACATTCCCGTTGCTGCAGACTTCTGTTTAGTGTTTTCCAGACTTTGTCTCTTAGAGATTTTGAGACAAAAAATTATCTACCTCTCAGCTGTCTGGTTATTTTTGAGGGTTTTTTAATTTAATTTTTTTTTTGGATTTTCTCTTTGTAAATGTAAATGCATAACAAAAAGTTTAATAATGTAGGGAAAATATAAAGGCAGCGCCGCCTCACAGCCTCAGCCGGCCATCATAGCAGCCATTAACGCACTGGGTTGTCTTCCCATCGTGTTTCCTGCCAGGATGGTAGCGAGTGTGCCCTGTACACCTACTATGCGTCTGTATGTACCTACTGTGTGCCAGGCTCTTTCCAAGCATGCTACATGTACTGTCTCAATTAGTCTTTCCTTCAAACTCATGGGATTTAGAGCTGTTATTCCAAGGTTGAGAGACTTGACCAAACGCACACAGTGGGTGTGGCTGGGAGTGGCGGGGGGGGGGGGACGACACTGGAATTCAGGTCCATGGAGAGCAAAGCCCCTGCTTTCCACCCCCCCCCCCACAAGAAGGCCTTTTTACATAGTTGTGTTCGCAGCAAATAGCCTATTGTGTGTTCTGCTCTTTTTACTTAATGTCACCTCATCTGCTTTTCCCCACCCACTGCCAGTCTTCACATCTAGTGTGTTTACAAGTTGTAAGTTAGAGTGAAGAGGGAGCAGTGGAAGATATGACAGTGACCAGCCAGAAACCCTGGGCGGCTTGGAAGGGGCATTGTAGACACACCCACACCCTCCTCTGCCACCTCTTGGCAGTTTCCGACTGCCGGAGTTGGGGAAATGGCAGCTCTGCAAATCTTTGGGGTTCCCTGTCACTGTCTCCTCCCGCCCTGGCCACTATGTGCTGTGCAGCAGGGAGTTGGGGGTCCAGCTCTATTGGGGCTCAGGGAATTGAGAGGGTAGGCTGCTCTAAGGGGCATTTCCTGGTCACGCGGATGAGCAGAGCTGGCAGCTAAACTGCCCTTGTCCTCCACGACCCCAGCCCCAGCCTCTCCAACCTGGTGGGCTGCTGCAGATAGTGCTGGAGCCTCTGTCCATTCCACTGGGCCTTCAGGGGGCGAACTGCAGAGAAGGACAGCAGGTTCTCTCTGCCGGGAACACTCAGCTCCAGGGAGGTGTGATGAGATGCTGTGTCTCCAGAGCCAGAAGGGAGCCAGCCATGGCAGGGGAGGTGCCTTGGGGGGTGGGGGGGGGTATGGCTCCTGGCTAGGGAGATGGCCAGGTCTGTCTTCCCTGATGACAGCAGCCCCACCACCTCCGCCCCTTGTCCTGCAGGGAGAAGGCTGGCCTGGCACACAGCCTGCAGGCGGCCCAGCAGCAGGCCGAGGACCTACGGCAGGAGCGGGAGAAGCTGCAGGCCGCCCAGGAGGAGCTGCGGCACCAGCGGGACCGACTAGAGGAAGAGCGGGAGGACACGGTGCAGGACGGTGTACGGGCACGCCGGGAACTTGAGCGCAGGTGAGCAGCTTCTGGCGTTTTAAGGCACCTTGGGTTTGGGGTTCACGAGCATCTACTGTGTCCTGGGCCTTGGACCATCTCCAGGAATCCTCATATTACTGCTCTGATGCCAGGTTTTCTAACCAGCCCCATTTTGGGAAACTGAGGCACAGGGCAGTGTAGTTACTTACCTGGGATCAGAGAACTACTAGGAGAGGAGGTAGAACTTGGGTGATAGTAATAATGATAATTAAAATAACAGTAATAATATCAATAACATATATCACTTTTAAAATTCACAATTATTGCCATAAGATTAGTATTAATAGTATTATGTGTCAGGTGTTGATTTAAGTACTATATTCTCTAATTTAACTCTCACGATAACTCTATGCTGTGGGAACTGTTATTATATCCATTTTCTAGATGAAACTGAGGCACAGAGAGGTCATGTAGCTTGCCCAAGGTCACACAGCTAGTTAATGGAAGAGCCGGGATTTTCACCGAGGCATTCTTGCCTCCAGAGCTAACCTCTTAACCACTATGCTCTCTTTCTCTCGAGACATAAGTAACAATGATGCTTAGTACACTGTGGCAGTGGATTTTATTCTTGATTTTGAGGTCCCCTAGGGAGATGTGTCAGGGACTGTTTCAAGCACTTCATGTACAGGAAGTCAGGCATCCTTCAAACAACTTCACAGGCAGGTGTTGCCCCATTTTCCAGATGTGAAAACTGAGGTCCAGAGCCAGAAGGCAGTGGGGCCCTCCCACTGTCCTGGTGGGTGAAGCTCTTGTCCCCAGGGCTCCTGCTTTGGGCCAGCCCTCCGGCCCTGTGGGAGGCTCAGAGCGGGGAAGTGACACAGGCATCTGCCTGCTCTCTTCCCCACAGCCACAGACAGCTGGAGCAGCTGGAAGTCAAACGCTCGGGGCTGGTGAAGGAGCTGGTGGAGGTGAGGGAGGCGCTGAGCTGCACCTCGCTGCAGCGGGATGTGCTGCAGGCCGAGAAGGCCGAGGTGGCCGAGGCACTGACCAAGGTGGGTCCCTGCCGGCCACACGGCCACAAACCCGCCTCTGACCCAAGGCCCCCACCATCTCGCTCTGGCCACAGGCTGACCTTTGACTTAGGCTACAGAGTGATCTTTAATCCTAGCCATCAACAGAGTGATTCCTGTTAGCGGCTGGATTCCTGCTTTCCCAGGTGCTCCCGGGGGCCAGCGCCTATGATGGGCTCATGCAGTCCCATCTCGACACAGGTCCCAGGGTCTGTGGTGGTCGGGACCACGGTCCAGAGAGTCCTCGGGGGTCTCCTGCCCCTTCTTGCCTTCGGGCTGGGCCCTGAGCAGCACCTCCCCTGGACCCTTGGTCTGCCCTCTGGCCCTGCTGAGCTGGGTTAGGTGGCCCTTGCACAGCTCTGCGGTCTGCGCCAGGCCCGGGGCAGTGCTCCTTTGCCGTCTCATGTTGCCTCTCCTTCCTTTTGTCCCCATCCTGCCTCTGAGGGTCCTTCCTCTCTCACCTCTCCCTGATCCTGGTCTCTCCCCATCTCACCATCTTGCCCCTTCTCGCCCCGTCTCTCCCCGCCTGGCCGTCTCTGGCACCCCCGCCCTGGCCCTGACAGGCTGAGGCTGGCCGTGTGGAGCTGGAGCTCTCGTTGACGAAGCTGCGGGCAGAGGAGGCCTCCCTGCGCGGCTCCTTGTCCAAGCTGAGCGCCCTCAACGAGAGCCTCGCTCAGGACAAGCTGGGTCTGAACCTCCTCGTCGCCCAGGTACGCCTCGCCCAGCTGGCCCACCTGCCTCGCCCACCTGGCCTCCCTGCTCAGGGACCCCCCCCCCCGAAGCAAACCAGGCCAGGCCCCTGCCCATACGCCCACACCCTGCCTCACTGTACACCTCTCTGTATGCCTCTGTCCCATGTCTCTCTCTTCTCAGTCCCTTTCTTTCTTTCTGATCTTGTCATTCGTACTGTCTCTGACTCTATATTTTCTCTCCCTGTGGTATTAGAGAAAATAAGCTCCATGGAACCTCTTCCTTTACCCCCCTCCCCAGGGTCCACACACCCAAGGACACCATCCCTTATCCCCAGGGATCCTCCCCTGGGCTGGCTGTGACCCCTGGTGGGTGGAGGCGGTGCCCCTGGTCTAAGTGGACCCCTGCCTGGTTGAGGGGCTGGGCTGATCTGCTCGCTCCCCCCACCTGGCCCCTGGATTCCCAGCTGGAAGAGGAAAAGGCAGCTCTGCTGGGGCGGCAGCGGCAGGCAGAGCAGGAGACAGTCTTGGTGCGGGAGGAGCTGGAGCGGCTAGAGCAGCTGCGGCTGGAGCAGGAGGTGGAGCAGCAAGGCCTGGAGGGCTCCCTGCGGGTGGCGGAGCAGGCCCGGGAGGCGCTGGACCACCAGCTTCCCACCCTGCGCCAGGAGCGCAGCCAGCTGCAGGAGCAGCTGGCCCAGGTGGGCCCCAAGCTCTGTGCATGTGTGGGGGTGGGGGCGATGGGGGGCAGCAGGGCCCAGGCTCCTGGCCTCCTGCATCCTGTCCTGGGATACGTCCCAGCTCAGGAGCCTGATTCTGGGTTTAAATCCCAGCCCCACCTCTGCTAGCTGGTGGCCTTGGGCAGGCTACCCAAACTCCATATGCCTCAGTTGCCCCATCTGTAACACGGGGCCAATAGTTCTTGTCACAAGAAAATCCTTGTAAAGCACTGAGCAGTGAACTGGCACCAAGTTGCCTCTCAGTAAAGATAATTATGTGATAATAATCAGAACATTTTAAAATTGGAATCTTAGACTCATTGGGACCTCACAGCTGGAAGGGACCTTAGGGTTTCAAGGATCCATTGACCTTTATACTGTGTCCTGGAGGGCACAGGTTCCTGGGAGGGGCTCCTGGGAGACGGGGCATGGGGTACAGGGAGTGGGGCCCCAGTCCTCCACCCCAAGGCCTGAAGAGCAGCTCCCCTTCTGTCTGGTTTTATATATTGAGCTCCTCTGGAAGTTTTGGGGTGAAGAGTTCTGTGACTCCCAAAACTAAGAGTGAGGACCCTTGTTTTTGCACATGTGAACATCATGGGCCCAGAGAAGGCTGTGATTTACCCAAGACACACAGCAAGTCAGGGCAGAGCCTGGGTTCAGATCTGAGTCTCTTGCCAGGGTTGGGTCAGGCCCAAGGCAAGCCGGGGATTCTGGGAGTGGGGTTCCTGATCCCTCGGTTGGGGGCAGCTCTCTCGGCAGCTGAATGGGCGGGAGCAGGAGCTGGAGCAGGCCCGGCGGGAGTTGCAGCGGCAGGTGGAGGCGCTGGAACGGGCCGCCCGGGAGAAGGAAGCACTGGCCAAGGAGCGGGCTGGCCTGGCAGTGCAGCTGGCTGCGACTGAGCGTGAAGGCCGGACCCTGTCTGAGGAGGCCACACGCCTGCGGTAAGGCCTTGGGCTCTTCCCCTCTGCCCAGCTCACCTGGGGAGATGTACCTGGGGCCACACCATGGCATCGGCCCCCAGGGGCAGTTACCTAGGAGCCCGGCTTGCCAACACTTCCTGGCTCCAGCTCAGGCTCAGGCCTCCCCAGGGGGTGTTGGCCCGGCCGGGCAGGTACACTGGCACTCTGCCCATGACTGGTCATGCCCTGGGATCCACGGCTTCCTGCGCCCAGGAAGGCTGAGTCCCAAGGCCTCGGGAATTGTGTGCGCCGCAGCTTGGAGAAGGAGGCCTTGGAGAGCAGCCTGTTTGAGGTGCAGCGGCAGCTGGCCCAGCTCGAGACCCGCCGGGAGCAGCTGGAAGCAGATGGGCAGGCCTTGCTGCTGGCCAAGGAGACCCTGACGGGTAAAGGGGCTAGGGCTAGGGTGGGGAAGCTGTCGAGTTTGGGGGTCTCGTGGAAGTTGGGAGCACTGCCTTTGGAGTCTGGCTGCCCTGGGTTCCAGTCCTGGCGCTGCCACTTAGATCTGAGCTTCCTTGAGCGACCCCTTCCCTCCCTGGGCCACATCTGATAATTAGAGAGGAGAACGCCGCCTTCTAAGGCTGTTGCAGGCCTGAGGAGGGAAGTGCATTTCCAGGGCGTGGCTTCCGGCCTGGTGCTGTTTATCTTCCTCGGGTCAGGTAGACAGTGCTGAGTTCTCGAGATCTCGGTGGAGCCATCAGCTGCTTTTCAGATGCCTCTTGGTTCCGCGATCCCAGCCCTGCTTCCCTCCACACTCCCCAGCTAGTCTCTGAGCTCAGGGGCTCTTCTTGCTCAACAAACACTCACTGAGCACCTACCTGGGCCAGGAAAGTTAATTTTTCTGTCCAGCCTAGCTGAGCCAGACAGAACAAGGAAGGGAAATGCTGACGGAGTCACCGGTGGGTAGGAGACGGTTTTCAGGTGGTCCGTGGTGGGGTGAGCCCTCCCCAGAGTCGCCTCCATTAGTGCCGACAGCAGACGCTCTACCAAGCAGGTCTGTTGCCGTCAGCCGTTCCAGGGGTGCCTTAGGTAAAGCTGTGTAGCTTTGGGAAATTATTCTCCCCTCCGAGCCTCCATCTCCTTATTGGCAAATCGGGGATGAGGATAAGCTACCCAGGCATGTTGTGAAGATGAAATGGCATTGTCTGGAAAGCCCAATAAATAATGGGGGTTGTTATCTATTTTTACCCTCCCCATTGAAGGGGGAGTGCTTCTTTAAACTTTTTTTTTTCTTTTTAAGATTTTATTTATTTATTTATTTATTTATTTATTTATCCCCCCCCTGCTGCTTGTGCTCGCTGTGTCCATTTTGCTGTGCGTTTTTCTGTGTCTGCTTGTCTCCCTTTGTTGTATCGTCATGCTGCATCAGCTCACCGCACCGCGCGGGCACGGGCCGGCTTGCCTTCACCAGGAGGCCCCGGGAAGCGAACCCGGGGCCTCCCATATGGTAAACGGGAGCCCTATCGATTGAGCCACATCTGCTTCCCTTAAACATTTTTTTGTTGTTAGAGAAGTTTGGGGTTTACAGAACAATCATGCATAAAACACAGGATTCCCGTCACCACCCTACTAACACCTCTCACATTGGTGTGTAGGGGATGCTGCTTGCTGGTCGTTTCCCTGTGGTTCCAGGCAGACAGGGAGGGAGACAGGCCACAGACGGGGAAACTGCGGCCCTGAGAGCTCGAGCAGCTTCTCCAAGGGAACCCAGCCGAGATGCCAGGCGGGCTCTCTCCGCTTTGGGCTTTTGCCTCCCTTGGCCTGGGCCTCCTGGCCCCAGGGGGGTTCTGATCTGAGCCTGTCCCTTCCCCTCATCCTTGTGCAGGGGAGATCGCGGGCCTGCGGCACCAGATGACAACTATGGAGGAGAAGGCGGCGCTGGACAAGGAGCTGATGACCCAGAAGCTGGTGCAGGCTGAGCGGGAGGCCCAGGCCTCTCTGCGGGAGCAGCGGGCAGCCCATGAGGAGGACTTGGAGCGACTCCAGCGAGAGAAGGTATGGGGCAGCAGGGTAGGGGTGGGTGGGGCTCTGAGCTGCTGTGTCCTCTGTGACCAAGTGAGTTGCTCGTTCTTGCTCTGTAAAATGGGACTTCATCTTTGTTCAGGACACCCAAGCAGAGACTGAGAACCACAGGGGTTCCTATTAAACGTGAAGATTCCCAGGCCCCAAATCTGGTCCAGCCCTGGTGGTCCTGGTGCAGGGCGCCACAACCACATTTGAAAAAAGCTGACCTCATATAGTCAGAAAGGGCTTTGGTTTGCCAAGAAGTGCTGTTTGCATATGAAGGATCACTTGGGGACATGAGCACATAGGAAAGGCAAGGTGCTCAGGGAGGTGCAGAACACTGGCTCTGGAGTTATACTACCTGAGTCTGAACCTGACCTTGGTCTGTACTGGCTGTTACCCAAGTTCTCTGTGCTTTCATTTCCCCACCTGTAAAACTGGGGATAATGGTAGTAAGAGGTGAGATAATCCATATAAAGGGCTTAGCAGAGTGACTTGCACTTAGCACTCCCTAAATGCTGGCCATTATTATTACTGTTATTAGGATACTCTCCAGAGCAGGCCTCAGGACAGGGGATCTGAGCCACCCATCCAAGGCAGGGCTGCCTCTGGCAGGGGCTCAGGCTCTTGCTGCACAGCTCCAGGGGGCGCCACTCACCCTGTGGTCCTAATGGATTGGGCTAGATATTATCACACTTCTCCAGCAGGTGGCAGCTGTTCTGAATGGGGCAGCTCTGTCTTCTCGAAGTTGCCCAGGAAAAAGCCGTGCTGGGGCCGGGCTCCTGCCCTTCGCACCCTGAGTGGGTTGTTCTTTGCCCCTGGGCTCCACCCACCCATCCACCCACCAGGGAGCCAAACTCCTGGCCCCCTGACTGCCCTTGCCAGGCGCTCCGCCTGACTCAGCCTTCCCCAGTCCGCACTCTTCTCTCCAGCTCCCCTGCCACCCCCAGTTCCACTGCTCACAGCAGACCCTAACTCCTCTCCAGCTGCCCCCGCCCAGCCCTCCTTCCTCCACAGCTGTCTGAGCAGCCCTAGTCTAAAATTCAGATGGCTTCATCACCTCTGGCTTGAGGCCCCTGGGGCCCTGCCTGCTGATCCGGCTGCTCCCTGGGGTCTGGCCCCCTCCTCATCACACCCCCTCAGACTCTAAGCGCCATGGATCCCTAACTCCTGTGGGTTCCCCACAGGTTTTCGCTGTCCTCCAAGGCTGCGCTCTTGACCTGGGACTGTCTGCCCTCCCTCTCTGTACCTGGCTGACTACTGCTCCTTGGGGCTCCTGCAGCCCTGGTGTGTCCCCGTCACAGTGGTCATTGCCCAACCGTGTCATCACCTGGTCACTTGCCCCCGGCTCAGGCTCTGGGCCCGATGCGGCCCTTGCTGCCCCGAGGTCTGAGCGGGGCCGCGCCTTAGCTTCCTAGGGTTACAGAAGCTCGGTGGCTTAAAACGAGAAGTGCATTGTCCTCAGTTGTGCAGCCTCAAATCCAAAGTCACAGTGTCGGCAGGGCGTGCTCCCCCTGCAGCCTGTAGGGGAGAGCGTGTCCTTGCCCCTGCCTAGCTCCTGGCGGTTGCCGCGTGGCCTTCTCCCGCTGTCTGTCTGCTGTCTTCCCTCCCTTCTTAGAAGCATCCCAGTCATACTGGAGCAGGGCCCACCCTAATCCAGTGTGGCTTCATTTGAACTAATCACGTCTTCAAAGACCCTATTTCCAAGTAAGGTCACGTTCGTGGGTCCAGGGTGAGACTGGAACGTGTCTTTCTGGGGACACAGTTCTACCCCTGACAGGCTGCCGGGGCCCAGCCTCGTGTGTCACGTGTGCCCGGGCCTGGCCCCACAGGAGGCGGCGTGGCGGGAGCTGGAGGCAGAGCGTGCCCAGCTGCAGGGTCAGCTGCACCGGGAGCAGGAGGAGCTGCTGGCCCGGCTGGAGGCTGAGAAGGAGGAGCTGAGCGAGGAGATTGCGGCCCTGCAGCAGGAGCGCGACGAGGGCCTCCTTCTGGCGGAGAGCGAGAAGCAGCAGGTTTGCACGTCTCAGTGTGGCCTCTGCTGCCACCCGAGAGACCCCTGTCCCAGCGCTGCCCAGGGCAGGCCCCTTCCCTCTCTGCGCCTGTTTCCTCACCTGCGGGATGGGGGCATTAAAGGGTGTTTGTTGTAAAGCAGCGAGCCCCATGCCCGGCACGAGTGGCGGCGACAGCATGACCCCATGGGCCTTGGCTCCAGGAAAGCTGACCTACACTCTAATCCCCACCCCCCTACCCCAGGCTGGGCCTGTATCCCGTCTTCTGAGCAGCCCCCAGCCACACCCACACGATTGGCTGACCCTCCTCAAGAAGAACCAACCAGCTCCTGACTTTCCTATAATGTGATGGAGACTCAGGACAGACTGTGCCACCTCCCCCTCCACCAGCTCTGACACCCTGCACAAGTCGCTTGGCCTCTAGGGCCCTCAGTTTCCTCATCTGTAAAATGGGAATAATGACAGACCCTCCTTCAGGGCTGTTTGTGTCATTAGTGAGATCCTATGAGTTATGTCCGCATCCCCATTGTCCTTGTTGCTGTCGTACCCTTTGCCGGGCTGCAGAGGGGATGGCAGGCACTTCCGCCCTGGGCCCGCCTGCCGCCAAGCCCACAGTGAACACGTTCCCGAGGGCGCTGGAGAGGAGGGGCTAGAGCATGCCCCCAGGACCAGCCTCTCAAGCCTTTGGTTCCTGCCCTGCCTCTGCCCAGGCCCTGTCCCTGAAGGAGTCCGAGAAGACGGCCCTGTCAGAGAAGCTCATGGGTACACGGCACAGCCTGGCTGCCATCTCCCTGGAGATGGAGCGGCAGAAACGAGATGCTCAGAGTCGGCAGGAGCAAGATCGGGTAGGGCAGGCCAGGCAGGCAGACCTCAGTCTGAGCGGGGAGGCAGAGCCTGCCTGGAGGAGCCTCCAGTCTGCAGGGGGAGGTTCAGCCCTTCCCTTGGGAGGCCCCAGTCTGAGGGGGGAGGTTCAGCCTGTCCCTGGGGAGGCCCCAATTGGGGGTGGCACGGCTCTGCGCTGGCGAATCCCCCAGTCAGAGGGAGAGACCAGCTCCGCCGACACCACTCACTAGGCATTGAGGGGTCAGCCGAGGGTCTGGGGGCCAGGAGGGTGCTGTCTTTGGCTGGGCCCCGGCTGGGAGCAGTGGGGGGTGGGGGTGGGCAGTGGGGCCCAGTCTGAGGAGCCCGCTTGTCCCAGAGCACTGTGAACGCCCTGACGTCTGAGCTGCGGGACCTGCGGGCCCAGCTGGAGGAGGCTGTGGCCACCCATGCCCACGAGGTGAAGAGGCTGCAAGAGCAGGCCCGGGACCTGGTCAAGCAGCGGGAATCCTGCCAGCACGAGGTGAGCGGTGGCCCCCTGCTCTTTCCCTCAGCAAGCCCTCGTGCCGGGAAAGTGTAAGATTCGTCCCTGCCTGTGAGGACAGAAGAACGGCCACCGGTATTAAGCACCTGTTGTGTAGCCAGCCCCTCGGGGGACTCAAGGAAGGTCTGGTGGGGTACCTGCTCTCTCGGTGCTGTCCACAGGGCAATCCTGATTGGTAACTTCCGGCCAAACCATCACTTATTCCCCACATGCCCTCACCAAATCGTGACTCACGGTCTCGCTGTGGAGGGACAGGGCAGGCGTCCAGGGCCAGGGATATCGGGTGTGGCCAGTCTCGGCCCCTGGTTTCCGACCCTCGAGTTGGGGTCACCCGGCTGTCCTCACAGGCAGAGGAGCTCCGGACTCAGCTACGCCTTCTGGAGGACGCCCGCGACGGCTTGCGGCGGGAGCTGCTGGAGGCCCAGCGCCGGGTGCGTGAGAGCCAGGAGGGCCGCGAGGCTGAGCGCCAGGAGGCGGGTGAGCTGCGGCGCAGCCTGAGCGAGGGCGCCAAGGAGCGTGAGGCCCTGCGGCGCTCCAACGAGGAACTGCGGGCGGCCGTGAAGAAGGCCGAGGGCGAGAGGATCAGGTGGGGCGACGTGCGCGACCGCCCCGAGTCCTTCCCGAGCCCAGTCCCTCTCATGGAATCTTGTCCCTGGAACCTAACTTCACCCCCACGATTCTGGGAGAATTGCACAGATGGGGTTCTCTGCCCTCTGACCGCAGCAGACATATGGAAATGATCCCCAGCCCTTGGGGATCATTTTCCTACCTGTGCGAAGGGGAAAGGTGGGTGCCATCAGGGTGGGGTAACTGCGGCCATCACCCTGGACACTGGTCCCCTGGAGTCACTTGTCTACCTGGGCCCAGGTCAGGAGGGGCACATGGTCAGGCAGCACTGGGGACCCTCTAGGCTGAAGGCCGGCGTGACCCTTTCCAGGCAGCAGGGGAAGGGACTTTGTGTTGGGCCATAGACTCTACTCTTCCCGGGACCCAGACCAGCCTCTGACCTCTGCCCTCTGCCCCCTCCAGCCTGAAGCTTGCCAACGAGGACAAGGAACAGAAGCTGGCCCTGCTCGAGGTCGCTCGGACAGCCACGGGCAAGGAGGCCGGGGAGCTGCGAGCTGGGCTGCAGGAAGTGGAGCGCTCACGGCTCGAGGCTCGGAGGGAACTGCAGGAGCTCAGGCGGCAGGTAGACCCCCCAGTGCTGCCCCCGCCCCTGGGCACTGGCTGCGTGTTGCTGGGCTGAGCTCCCCCGTATGTAAAACCAGAGGATTCGTCCTCAGCCTTGGTATTAATGGATGGGCTCTGAGGAGTCCTCGAACCCCTGAAACTGTGCAAAAGTGTGTGTGTGGGGGGGGGGGGGTACATACTCATTCCCACATTTTTCTCAGGAGAGGGTCTAGAGTTTTTGTCCAGTTTCTAAGGAATCTGTGAACAACAAAAAGTGCAGAACCCGTGATCTATATCAGGGCTCGGCAATCTTTTTTTGTAAAGAGCCAGATGGTAAATCTTCTCGGCTTTGCGGGCCACATGTTCTCTGTCACAGCTACTCTTTCTGCCCTTGTAGTGCAACAGCAGCCACAGACAGTCCGTGACCGAGTGAGCAGGTGCTCCCATGAAACTTTGCTTATGAATGCCGAAATCTGAATTTCATATAATTTTCACGGGTCAAGAGATGCACTTCTTTTGATTTTCTTTCCTCACCATCTAAAAATGAATCATTTCCAGCCATTTAAAAACTGAAAAACCATTTTTAGCTCACAGCCTCACAAAAACAGGCAGCCAGCTGGATTTGGCCTGTGGGCTGTAGTTTGCTGAACCCGGAACTAGATGAGCTCCAAACTCATCGACAACAGCAAGCATTTAACAAGTGCCCGCTGAAGGCCAAGCACTGCCCTGGAGGTGGGGGCTCAGGCTTCCCCCCTAGGAGACTGGAGGAAGAACAGGAAACAGCCCATCCCACCTGGAGATATCACGGTCCAGATAACAAATCCTCTCCACCTCCCACCAAGGGCCCCCCCCTCATCAGGCCCCTTCCTGCTGTGGGAAACCACCGGAGCCCCTGGATGGGAAATCGCATGGATGTGCCAGGCCCTTGCTGGTGCTTTGCATGCTACAGCATGATCTCCTTGTCCTCTACTACCAGTACCGTGGGGCAGGTGGGCACTACCCACTCCCCTCTTGTGGGGAAGCAGGGACTTAGAACTCACCTTTGCATTCCACTCCTCTGGGATCAAGTCCCAGTCTGCTGCTTGTGGGCTATGTAACATTGGGCAAGTTGCTTCGCCTCTCTGAGCCTCAGTTTTCTGTTAAACAGGAATAATGTTAGTTGCCCCATTGGGTTGTATGATGGTTAAATGAGTTAATAACAGCAAAATGCTTAGGCCAGTGTGGACCCGTAGTAAGTGGTCCATAAAAGTTAGTCATCACTGGAGACCTGCAAGGTGTTCCAGGGAGCTGTGGTTCCTGCCCTGCAGAACTCCTGGGCCCCATAGTCCCCCTGACCCCATGAACGGTAGTTTCGAGCCTGCTGACTAAGGGGTAAACTGAAGCCATTGGTGCCCAGGTGCTCGAGCTCGGTGGGGTTATCTGGGGCGGCCCCCAGTGGATTGGAGGTGGTTTGAGTCATGTGCCCCCTGTGCCAGGCCTGGACTGGGGAGTGTGTAGAGGCAGAGCTGAGTGGGCTGCTGTAGGAACCTGCACGCACTTGCCACCCTGGGCTGGAAGGGGCAGAGGGAGCCGGGGATGGGTCCTGCGTCCTGTCTATGCCTGTGCTCTTGCAGATGAAGATGCTGGACAGCGAGAACGCCCGGCTGGGCCGGGAGCTGGCAGAGCTGCAGGGCCGCCTGGCACTGAGCGAGCGGCAAGAGAAGGAGGGCCGGCGGGAGGCCCTGGGCCTCCGGCAGAAGCTGCTGAAGGGCGAGGCCAACCTGGAGGCGGTGCGGCAGGAGGTAACTGGGCAGGCGGGTGGGCTGCCTAGAGGTAGAGGGTCCTAGGAGGCTGGTGGGCTGGCCTCTCCCTTTCTTTTCCCTGTAGAGGAAGTGGGTGGGGACCCCAATGTTGGAGCCATTCCGAGAGATTCCCCCTCCCCCAGTGCTTGTCCTGTCTCCCACTCCTTGAGACTCTTCCCCAGTTGTAATAAGAATAATGACCGTGAGAACTACGGGCTTACTGTGTGCCAGCACCAAGCGGGAGAACTACGGGCTTACTGTGTGCCAGCACCAAGCGGGGGTCTCTGTAGACATCATCTTGTTTGGTCCTCCCAAGAGTCCCATCAGGTAGATGCAGTTACCCTTGTTTTATAAAGAGACCCAGACATCAATGCTCAGAGAGGTCAAGGGATCTGCCCGAGATCACACAGCCACCCCGGTCTCTCTGACTCTAAAGCCGGCACTCTTTTCACTCTGCCATTTCTGGGCATTCCCTTGCTGTGAATCCACTGCATGACCTTGACCAAGTCACATAACCTCTGTGCTTCAGAGCCCTCGTGGGATAGCACAGCAGGGGATGAATGTAGGATCCTCTCACAGGTCCTGGAATAAGCCTGAGAGGCTGGCTTATTCTCTAAACTAGAGGGGTTTTGTGTGTGATCATGTGCACATCAGGAAATAATTTTTATCATGTGCCCCCATTGTGTGCAGATTTATTTATAAATTGTTTGCACTGAGAGGCAGTGTAGTGGTTAAGGAAATAGCCTCTGGAGCCAGAGTACCTGAATTTGAATCCCAGCTCTGCAGCTTTCTACTGTGTGACCTTGGGTGGGTTACTAACTGCTCTGTGCCTCAGTTTCCTCATCTGTAAAATGGGAACGATTCGTAGAGTGGTAGGGTTGAATTTTTTGGGCAAGTACTTTGCACAGCATCTGGCACTTATGTATATAAGTGTTAGCTGTTGTCATTACGAATAAAGTGTGCACATTAAAAGGCATATACAAAGAAGGGAAAGATTTAAAACAACAAATTCTAACGTTTCCTCCCACGGGTGGCTGTTCTTGCACTTGGACGCCTGCTTGGGTGTTGGACGGGCCACTTGGCGCCGGGGCTACAGGCGGGGCCGGGGAGCCGAGACGTCCGGTTGGGTGGGGGGCGACCCTGCTGACCCCCACCTCTCCGCCTTGCCCCCACCCCGCCCCAGCTCCAGGGGGCCCAGCGGAAGCTGCAGGATCTGGAGGGCGAGTTCCGGACCCGCGAGCGCGGCCTGCTGGGCTCCCTGGAGGAGGCGCGCGGCGCCCAGAAGCAGCAGCTGGAGCACGCCCGCAGCCTGGAGCTGAAGCTGGAGGCGGCGAGGGCCGAGGCCGCGGAGCTGGGGCTGCGGCTGAGTGCGGCCGAGGGCCGGGCGCAGGGCCTGGAGGCCGAGCTGGCCCGCGTGGAGGCGCAGCGGCGCACGGCGGAGGCCCAGCTGGGAGGGCTGCGCTCGGCCCTGCGCCGAGGCCTGGGCCTGGGCCGCGCGTCTAGCCCCGCCCCGCGGCCCCCGCCCGCCGGAGGTGAGCGGCGTGGGGGGAGGGGGCGGGCCTCGCTGCGGCCCCGCCCCTCTGGGCCGCCCAAGAGTGCGCGCTCCGCCGGGCCACGCCCCCGTGCCGGGCGCCGCCCCCTCCACAGTCCCCTGGTCCTCGCCTGGTGCAGTTCCGCCAAAGAGCCCGCCCAGCGCTGGCCGCGCCCCTCCCTTGAGGCACGGCCTCTAGCCCCGCCCTTCGCGGAGGCTCCTCCCCTTCACTGCACCTCGCAGTCCCTGGTTCGCTTTCTTTTGGGGGTCGGCCCCCATCGTAGTGGCCCTGACTTCTCCGGGTCTTTGAGACCCTGGCCTCTTAAATGGGCCCCGCGCTGTCTACCAGCACTCCATCGTCCTTGGGCTCCCATCCCTCCAGACCAGAGGTGTGACCTTGGCATCTCCCTCAGACACAGACCTGAGCCCCCTTCCAGGAACTCCTTCTAAAGAGACCCTCCCAGGCCCCCCGCTCCCTGTGGTGAGGGCGTGGGAGCAGCCCCTCGGGAGCTTCGTGTGGTCTCAGCCAGATCCACTCCGACCTTGCTTCCCAGGGCCTGGAAGCAGAAGCTGGGAAGTGCCAGTGCTGTGGGACCTTGCCTGTGGGGTGGGGAGGGGTAACCCCTTCACATTGGCAGCTTCAGCCCCAGGATCACATCCCCTCCCACGTTCAGTCCACAAGCCTGCGGGGGGTGGTGTAAGCACTGGGCAGTAAGCAGCCGAGGGGCATTGTGCCCTGGTGGAGCCAGAGGGAGGAGCAGACAATAAAGGCCCTGGGGTGTCTGCAGGAGTGAAGGTGATAGGTGAGTGGAGAACGCAGGCTGTCGCGGGAGGGGCACGCAGCTCCTGGGGGCAGAGGCTGAGGACAAGTGGAAAGGTCCTGAGTGGAAGGAAGGACGCCTGCCCTGTGGACAGGGAGGGCGACAGAGCAGCCAGAGTGGAGCAGACAGGGCAGAGAGGGGTGAGAGGCAGGATGTGGCTTTTACTCAGTGGGATGGGCTCTTTCAGGGCCAGAGGCCCCCCCCGTGGGGAGGTGGGGGTCCTGCCCTGGGGGCCTTTGGATGCTGCGAGGCATCGTAGGTGCCAGTTGGCAAAAGTAGGAGGATGCTCCTGGCAGGCTGACCCCTGGTCCTGCAGTTCTGGTGCTGACCGCCAGGGGCCGCCCTGTCACTGCCCTGCCCCTGTCACCTCCGCATTACCCATCATCCACCAAGCAACCTTCAAGGTTTTCTGCTGGGAGCCAGTCTGTTTGGGTTCAAACTCCAGCTCTGGAACTTCCCAGCTCTGAGACTCAGAGCGAGTCACTATGCTGCTTTGAGCCTGCCTTGCCTGCAAAGTGGGAGAACTGGTACTCGTCTCCTAGGGAATTACTGTGAGGAAGAATGAGGTGACAAATGGGAAGTCGAGTGCCTGGCATATAGCAAATGCTCAATCCAAGGGAGAGTTGAGGGGAAGGAGTGTCTGCCCCTGGACTGGGCCTGGGGACCCAGCCCTCACAGTGCCCGTGGTCTGGGTGGGGAGGCAAACATCAGACTCCCACGAGGGCGGCATGAGCTCGTTCCAAGCCATCCTGGGGTCAGGGAGGCCTCTAAGGAAGTGACATTTATATTTAGGCCTAAAGGATGGGCCAGGCAAAGGGGAGTCATGGGGAGAAGAAGTGATGGCATGTATGGAACCCTAGGACTGGAACATGGAAGGTTCTAGAACATGGGAGCTGAGGATAGTGTAGTGTAGCCAGCTTGTGAAGGGAGAGAGTGATACTGAGGTGGGCTGCAGGGCCTCTAAGCTGTGGCAAGGAGCCTGGGCTTGCTTCTGAGGGCGGTGGGGGACCAGCCAAGGTTTTAAGCAGGAAGGTGAGGTGGTCCGCTTTGTGCTGTGCAGAGCTCATGCAGGCTGCTGGCCACGGCAGGGACGGGAGTGCATGAGATGGCTTAGAAACCTGCAGCCACCGTCCAGACAACAGGGGCCAGTGGGTCCTGCAAACCGAGCATGTCTCTTCTGCCAGGAAGCGGGGAGGGGCTTAGCAGTCCCAGCCCCCTAGAATGCAGCCCGGGGTCCAAGCCACCATCTCCAGGACCTGTCACCTCCCCGGCACCTCCAGACCTGGATCCCGAGGCAGTGCGGGGGGCCCTCAAGGAGTTCCTGCAGGAGCTGCGGAGCGCCCAGAGAGAACGGGTGGGGCTGGGTGTGCCCGGCCGGCTGGGAGCTTGGGGGGCCAAGGGACCTGTGGGGGGCTGCGGGTTGTTCAAAGCAGTGGCATTCTTCTTGCCCCCCACTGGGGCTATAGGACGAGCTTCGGGTCCAGATGAGTGCCCTGAGTCGCCAGCTGGCTGAGGTGGAGACCGAGAGGGACAGCGCAGCTTCACGGGCAAGGCAGCTACAGAAGACTGTGGCCGAGAGTGAGGAAGGTGAGTGGGACCCTTGGGGTCCCTGCTCTGCCCCCTTGTGCCCTTGGCAGCCGTGGTGGGGAGGCTGGAGGACTTGACCCACACAGCTCCTGTTCCCCGCCCTGGCCACGGCATCTCCAGGAGGCCCTCGTGGTCATCCCCACCCCGTGTCCAGAACGGCAGTCCCTCGGTCGCAGAGAGGCAGGCCGGTGGGGGAGGAGTGCGGGCCGAGGAATTTGTGGCCTGCTCAGCTGGGCCTGGGTCTGTCCCTGGCCATGGCTGACGGGGCTGGTGGGGGCCACAGCCCGGCGCAGTGCGGACGGGCGGCTGAGCGGGGCCCAGGCGGAGCTGGCGCTGCAGGAAGAGAGCGTGCGGCGCAGCGAGCGGGAGCGCCGGGCTGCACTGGACCAGGTGGCTGCCCTGGAGAGGAGCCTGCAGGCCGCAGAGGGCGAGCACCGGACGAGCCAGGTGGGCAGGGACTAGCGCAAGCAGGGGCGAGGGCGTTCGGTGGAGGCGTGAGTGAACGCAAGGCCTTCTGTGCATTTCTGTTTCTGTCTACCTGAGTCTCACAGTTTTTGTTTCCTGGGCTGCTTAAAGCAAATACCATGAAATGGCTCGGGTTGAAACAACGGGAGTTTATTTAACTTAGTTTTGAGAAAAGGTCCAAACCAAGGCATCGTGAAGGTGATGCTTTCTTCCCGAAGACCGGCTGCTGGCGATCCTTGGGTCCTCTGCCACCTGGCAAGACACCTGGCGGCGTCTGCTGGTCTCTCCCTTCCCTTCTGGGTTTCATTGCTTTCAGCTTCTTGATCCCGTGGCTTTTGCTCTCTCTCTCTCTCTCTGTACTCATCCTGTTTATGAAGGACGTGAGTAAGAGGATTGAGATCCATGTTGAATGAAGGGGGTCCCACCCTAACTGAAGGAGCCTCCTTCCAGTGGGTTTACAGCCGCAGCGACGGGTTAGATCTAAGAGCGTGTCTTTCTAGGGGTACGTCGAGCCTCAAACCCATCACCCACAGCACCCACGGGAGTGTCTGGCCGCTGGCTGCCTCAGCAAAAGCGTGTTCAGCTTCTCTCATCTCCTCTCATCTCATTTCACACCGAGGTCACTGAGCTGTAGCAGAAAGGGCTTGGACTTTTGAGTCAGACACCCCTGGTTCAAGTCCTGGTTCTGCTTCTTTTTGGCCTTGGGCCAGTCGACTGATTCTCAGTTTCCTCATCTATAAAAGGGGGAGACCGAGCCTTGTCAATGCACATAAGCGTTTGACAGCCGGCTGGCCCTCGGGGCCCTCTCATTTCTTCTTTCTGTTCTGTGTGTCTCTGTATAGGCATGTGAGTGATGTTCTGGGGTTTTTACATGTATGTGGGGACATCCATGTATATCTGCACAGCACGTGTGTGTGCGTCCCTGTGTGCTTGAGGCATGCGTGCCCGGGCCATGGTGGTGACAATCCTGAGTCCCTTATGCAGCCAGATCCCCTCCCTTCCTCCCTCCCCTCACCCTCCATTCCTGCCCCCACCACCTACCCCCTGCCTCTGGCTTGGGGCCGAGCTTGAGCTGGATTGTTGTGTCTGCGGCTCCAGCTCTGGCCGTGGGCCCAGCTGCAGGGGCTGCAGGAGGAGGCCAGGAACAAAGCTGGGCAGGAGCCAAAGTGGGGGCCGCCGAACCCAGACAGGGCAGAGTTGGGGCTCTGAGCAGGGCAGGAGAGGGGCCTGGCCCGAGGGGGAAGAGGCTGTAATAGCTAGCCCCTTGACCCACCCTGTCTCAAGGACTGCAGCAGGGATTGAGGGATCCCCAGTCTGTCCTCCCGTCCTGTCCCGTTATTGTCGGAGGGAAGGAGAAGCAGCATCCCCTAAAACCCCAGAATGGTGGGGCCCAGGGCTCCTACTCACAGCTGCCTGGCTCAGCTCAGCTTACATGCAGCTTCTCGGCCCCCATTGGAGAGACACTCAGTGGGGAAGGGCCCTGGAATCTGCATTTTTAAGCCGCCTCCCCATTTGTGACACCTCCGGACCAATCCAGCCCTGCCACTATACAGATGTGAAACAGGCCAGAGAGTGGGAAGGGAGAGTCCTGGATCACACATCCTGTTAAACTCAGCCAAAACAGGAAGGTGGGCAGGGGTTCTGGGATCAAGTCTGCTCATCCTGTGCACAGATGGGAGACTGAGGCTCCGAGAGGGTCCCAGGCTGGCCCCAGGCCACACAGTGGGTGGTTGGAGCAGCTGCTTCAGGACTGCTCCCACTTCCTCCTAAGGATCCTGAGGGATGTGGGGGTGTGGGGCGGGTGCGACATCTGGGACCTGAGCCCCCCCCCCACAGGAGAAGATCAGCAAGATGAAGGGCAACGAGGTGAAGCTGGAGAGCGACAAGCGGCGCCTGAAGGAGGTGCTAGACGCCTCGGAGAGCCGCGCCATCAAGCTCGAGCTGCAGCGGCGCTCACTCGAGGGGGAGCTGCAGCGCAGCCGCCTGGGCCTGAGTGACCGCGAGGCCCAGACCCAGGCCCTCCAGGACCGGGTGGACTCCCTGCAGAGACAGGTGGGCCCCTCCCCCACCCACAGCCACACCATCCACCTGCCCTGTGCCACACAGTTCACAGGGCCCATGTCCTCCCCAGAACAACCCAGCAGGGCTAGTATTATCCATATTTCAAGGATGGGCAAATGGAGGCTCAGAGAGGTGATGTCACTTGCCCAAGATCACATAGCTAATAAGAGGCAGAGCTAGAATTAGAACTTGGGGCTGTTTATTAAATGTACGCTCATAGCAGACATGAGGGAGATGTTAGAGGCATAGATTTTACTCATTCCCCTTTTCACCATGGCTGCCAGGAAGCTCAGCTCTAATTTGAATGCTCAGTATGTCTGCTAATTCTGCAATTACGCACCAAAACTAAGAACACAGAGAATTTCAGGGCTGTGGTGCTTACCCTTTCTCCTCCATAGCAGGGAGGATAGGAAAATGAGGGTGGGGGGAGACCACAGGTTCTGAGACAACCAGGGAGATGGCGTTCTGGGCGAGGGTAGTTACCTAGCAGTGGGGATGGGGCCCAGGTTGCAGGAGGCTGAGCCAGTGGGAGAAACAGTGAGTATCACGGACGAAGGCCCAGAGAGAGATGGGAAGGGCCTGAGTTGGGCACCTCTGGTGGAGGTCACAGCGGGGGCAGAGGGAAGCAGAGCCGCTTGACCGCCCTGCTCTCCTGCCAGGTGGCAGACAGTGAGGTGAAGGCGGGGACCCTGCAGCTGACAGTGGAGCGGCTGAGTGGGGCCCTGGCCAAGGTGGAGGAGAGTGAAGGCACTCTGCGGGACAAGGTGCGGGGCCTGACGGAGACCCTGGCCCAGACCAGCGCCAGCCTCGCCAGCTCCCAGGACAAGAACCTGCACCTGCAGAAGGCCCTGGCCGCGTGTGAGCATGACCGCCAGGTGCTCCAGGTATGGGGTTCCAGGGGCTGGCTGGGGCTGGGCCCAGGGAGAGACTAGCCTGTAAGGACAGGCTTGGAGGGCCCTGAGAGAGAGCCAAGCATGGGGGCAGTCGGTTGAGAACCCTAAGGAGCCAATCAGTGCGAGCAGGTTTTAGGGGAGGGTGGGCCCAGTGAGAGAGCAGGCCTCCAGGTGCTGGCTTGGGGGTACCCAGTGCCGGGTTAATGGGGGAGAACTGGGGTCTTCTGCACATCAGTGGAGAGGCTGTGGGCCAGGCCCGCTATCTGGTTTGTGCTCCAGGTGAGACTTTACCTGTTTTCTGGGCTCTGAACCTGCCCCAGAGGTACAGAGAAGAGGGGAGCCCTCTGCCTCAGGGGCCCCCAGGCCAGCCTGGCACCATGAGCCCCTGTCCCCCAGGAACGGCTGGAGGCTGCCCGTCAGGCGTTATCTGAAGCCCGGAAGCAGAGTGGCTCCCTGGGCGAGCAGGCGCAGACCATGCGGGGCGAGCTGGCGGACCTGGAGCTACAGAGGGCAGAGGCCGAGGGCCAGCTGCAACAGCTGCAGGAGGTGAGGCCAGGGGGGCCCCTCAGTCCCCAGGGATGGGGTGGGGACCTTCCCACCCATCCCAACCTTCTCCCCAAACCTCAGCCTAGCCTCCTGTGAGGAAGCCTGGATCCTTCAGCCCATGTCCCCATTATACAGAGGAGGAAACTGAGGCCCAGAGAGGGGAAGGGTCTGGCCTGAGGTGACAGTTCTGTGATGTGGGCCTCATGGATGCCCTGCGGGTCAGCAGCAGCATCTCCAAGCTTCCGACGCACACGCTGAGGCCCAGAGGACTTGGGGACGTGCCTGGCTTCTGTTGTAGGCTCTGCGGCAGCGGCAGGAGGGCGAGGCCACGGCCCTGCACACAGTCCAGAAGCTGCAGGATGAGCGGCGGCTGCTGCAGGAGCGCCTGGGCAGCCTGCAGCGCGCCCTGGCGCAGCTGGAGGCCGAGAAGCGGGAGGTGGAGCGGTCGGCCCTGCGGCTGGAGAAGGACCGGGCAGCCCTCAAGAGGATGCTGGACAAGGTGGGCTGCTCCCCCTGGGCCCTTCCCCACCCCCTCTCTTCCTCTGGGGCCTAGCCATGGCCGGTCCTGGCCTCTGGGCCCCGGGATCTGGGGGCCTTGGGGCCTGCCTGGCCCCTGGCCCTGCTGCCTCGGTTGCCATCAGAAGGTGTTCCATTCTGGTTCAGAACCCCGAGCCCCTCACTGCTCCCTGGGCCTCACTGCTCCCTGGGCCTCCCTGCTTCCCCAGGCTCTCTGATCCTCTCCTGGTCTCCCCACCTAGGTGGAGCGGGAGAAGCTTCGCAGCCACGAGGACACGGTGCGGCTGAGTGCAGAGAAGGGCCGCCTGGACCGCACACTCACGGGGGCTGAGCTGGAGCTGGTCGAGGCGCAGAAGCAGATCCAGCAGTTGGAGGTCTGGTCCCTGCCCACCCAGCCCTGGACACCCTCTCTTTCCCCAGCCCCAGCCCCTGACCCCACCCCAGCCCGAGTGCCAAGCAGTCCCAGGTGGAGCTATGGCTCAGCCAGTCCAGCGCCCTCGATTCCCAGCACCCTGGAGCCCACCCTTGGGTGGGGTCCCAGAGCCAGGTCTTGGAGGGAGGCAGAAAGAAAAGAGTCTCAGCCTGTTAGCATGTGATCGTGTGTGTTTGTGTGTGTTGTGGACATGTAGGGGCAGGCACGTACATGTGAGTATTCTTGTGCAAGTAGCGTGACTGCTTGTGCTTGGATGTGGCACGTGTGAATATTATAAATGCTGTGTGCAGGCATGCTTGCGTACAGATTTGTTTTCACGTGTGAGGATGTGTTTAGGCATATTGGGCTTTTGGGCATACGTATGCATCTATGTGAACGTTGGCAAGTACTGCCTTTTTGCTCCTATGTATACGGGACCATTTCTATGTTTGAATACGTCTGTGTGTATGCCTGCCTGAGGGGGGTCACTGGGTACCCTGACCCAGGATTCGCAGCCTGTCAGGGCCAGGGGTGTGGCTCCTGCCTGCCCTGGCCTAACCCTAAGGGGTTTTCCAGGGCCCCCTACCCGCTGAGGGGCTCCCTGACACCCCCTCACACATACACTGGGCCAGCTCCCCAACTAGCAGCGCCCCCTGCAGGCCCAGGTGGTGGTGATGGAGCAGAACCACAGCTCAGACCTGCTGGAGACAGATGAGCAGCTTCGCCTAGAGCTGCAGCAGGAGGTGGAGCGCTTGCGCAGTGCCCAGGTGCAGACGGAACGCACACTGGAAGCGCGGGAGCGGGCCCACCGCCAGAGGGTGCGTGGGCTGGAGGAGCAGGTACTCGGGGCTTGCTGAGCTCCAGCCCCTTGCCAGGGGGTGGCTGAGCCTGCAGGACTCAACCCTGGGGAAAATAGGCTGGGATGGAAGTGGAGCTGGAGGAGGAGGAAGAGAGGATTGGGTATGACCTCTTGGGTCTATGCAGTTGATGGCTCCCATATTACAAAGGTCTGGGGTGGATCTATCCGGCATCAGGCATGGCTGGATCCAGGGGCTCAAGTGATATCACTGGGACTCAGTCGGTCTTACCATGGCTCTGCTCCCCCTGGCTTTGTGCTCAGGCAGTCCCTCTCCCGGATGGCACAGGTGACCCCCAGTGGTTCTAGCTGCAGGTTTTTTTG
>JAQZBX010006155.1:0-53764 GCA_029593785.1 Cabassous unicinctus | reverse complement strand
GAACATTCCATGCTTGTGGATTGGAAGACTAAATATCATTAAGATGTCAATTCTACTGAAATTGATATACAGATTCAATGCAATCCCAATAAAAATTCCACCAGCATTTTTTAAACAAATGGAAAACATGATTATTAAAATTTTTTGGAAGGGAAAGAGTCCTGAATAGCCAGGCTTTAAAACATATTTCCTAGCTACAGTGGTAAAAAGAACATGGCACTGACATAAAGGCAGACACATAGACCAATGGACCCAAATTGATGGTTCAGAAACAGATCATCACATCTATGGTAAAGTGATTTTTAACTAGCCTGTCAAACACACCCAGCTTGGGCATAAAGGCGCATTCAACAAATGTGCTGAGAAAATGATATCCATAGCAAAAGAAGGAAAGAGGACCCCTATCTCACACCTAATACAAAAATTAACTCAAAATTATTCAATAACCTAAATATAAAGGCAAAAATCATAAAACTTCTAGAAGAAAATGTAGGAAAATATCTTTAAGAATTGGTGGTAGGTGGTGGATTCTTAAAGGAGGTAAGAGTAGGACTGAGATGGACTACTGATATTTAATGTATGCAGAAGTTTTAATTAGCTTTATTGTAATAGTATGGAAATGTACAGAGTGGATGGTTACACCTTATAGTGAGTAACAGCTGGTTTATAAATGGGGATGTGGCTGAAAATGGTAGTCTAGGGATGTAAATGCCAATTGACAGAAAGCTAGAGAATAATCTAGGGACTGAATAGTACAGTAAACAAAGAGGCGGATGAGAAATGTGGGCGATGGTACAGATGCAAGAGTGTCCTTTGTGATCTAGAGCAGATGTACATCACTATTGCAGGGTGGTGGGAATGTGGAGAAGCATGGGAAAAATAAAACAGAAGTGACATATGAACTGTGGTTAACAGTAATAATGTAATATCTTTGCAACTATGCCAAAGAGGTACTGCGTTGATAACGTGGGTGTATGGAAAATGTGTGCCAAAGCACGCTATGGACCCGGTAACAATCAGATGATATTATCTCATTATCTGTAACAAATGTTCCACCACGGTGTGGTGCATTGATAGAGGTGAGTTGTTTGGGAATTCTGCCCTTGTGCATGATTGTTTTGTAAGTTTACATCTTCTGTTATAAAAAGCAATTTTAAAAAATAATAAGAGGATGGGTTGAGGGAAAAATACACCAAATGTAAGATAAGGACTATAATTAGTAGTAAGATGTTGATGATATTCCTTCATAATTTGTAGCAAATGTCTCACAACAATGGAAGGTGTTGGTAGAACGTTGGTGTGTGGGACTCTTGTAAGATGTTATGAATGTTTGCTTTCTAAGTTCACAACTTTTACTATACACTTATTGTTTATGTATGTTCATGTATAAATGATACAAACAATAATAATAGAGTGGGTTGGGGCAAAATCCTTTGGTTACTAGTAATATTTTGAGGATACTCTTTAATCATTAGTTAAAAATGTTTAACAACAATGCAAGGTATTGGTGGTAGGGTGAGGTATGAGAGCCCTGTATGATATTATGTATGTTTGTTTTGTAAGTTTACAACTATTGCTATACACTTATTGTTTATGTATGTTCAGGCATGAGTGTTATACTTCAATAATTTTTTTAATCATAAAAAAAGACAGAGAACTACAAGTGTTGGAGGGGATGTGAAGAGATATGAACACTTATTCACTGTTGGTGGGAATGTGGAATGGTACAGCCACTATGGATTACTGTTTGGCAGTTGCTAAAGAAGTTGAATATAAACTTGCCACATGACCCGGCAATACCCAGAACCAAGAACAGTGACACAAACAGACATCTGCACACCGATGTTCATAGAGGCATTATTCTTGATTGCCAAAAGTTGGAAACAACCCAGGTGCCTATCAATGGATGAATGTATAGGCAAACTGTGGTGTATGCATATGATGGAATGTAATGCATGTAAGAAGAAATGAAGCCATAAAGCATATGACAACTTGGATGAACCTGGAGGACATTATGTTGAGCAAATCAAACTGGACACAAAAAGACAAATACTGTATGATTGTGTTACTATGAACTAAATATATTGTGTAACATATTGTTTGATTACAAAAAATTTATAGGTATCCAGTACATTAAATTGAGAAATGTATGTTTTTATTCAACTGTGTTTACTTTTTATTTTTAATTCTTTATCTTTTCAATTATTAAATTTTTAAAATAAATTTAAAATAATAACATTGACTTTTAATCGATTAATTCCCCAATTGAAAGGCATAGACTGACAGAATGGATAAATATGATCAATCTATATGCTGTCTACAACAGACTCACCTCAGATGTAAAGACATAACAAGTTTGGAAGTGAAAGTTTTGAAAAATATATTCCACACAAATAGTAATCAAAAAAAATCTGGAGTAGCAATACTATTATCAGACAAAATAGATTTTTGAAGGAAAAAGTATTATGAGATGAAAAAAGATTAATAAAATGGGAATTCACCAAGAAGAAATAACAATAATATTTATGCACCTAAATTGGATGCCTCAAAAAAATGAAGCACATACTGACAAACCTGAAGGGAAAAATCAATGTCTCTGTAATAATACTTGGAGACTTTAATACACCCCTCTCAGCATAGGATAGAACCTTTGGGAATAGATAAATAAAGAAACTGAAAGCTTGAGGGAAACGGACAGTGAGCAAGACCTAAGAGATACTTATGGAACAATGCACCCCAAAACAGCAGGATAAGCATTCTTCTCAAATGCTCATGAGCTTTACAGCACAGGAATGCATTTCCTTTATGAAGGATGGACAAATTGAGAGCAATTTAAGATAAATTACATTATTTATAAATAAAAATATAAAATTGATAACATAGGAAAGACAGTACTCAAACACAATATGGCTGAGTTTAAAGAGAATTGACCACCCATTATGGGAGAGATAACATAACTGAGAAAAAATTTTAGTTTACTGATGGAAAGTAGCTAACCTCCAAAGGTTTCTATTACATTTGGGAGAGCAGGCTTCAGTTGGCTGAATGTGAAAAGAAAAGCAGGTGTTGCAAAATTCAAATGTCATGAAAAGTTTATCAAGCATGAGAGATGGAATTGACTTGCAGCCCTAATTGGACTGCTCAGCATTTTTGAGAAATATCCCCAATTACAGGATGTCATAGAGCATTAGAACCAGTGAAACCTTTACTGTGTCCACTGACAGAAGTATTCCTCCTTTGAAATGGGACTTTTATCTCAGCAATGCCTACTGCTGCAGGTACAAGAAACATGCATTTTGCTGGGATCTGTTTCTGCAAGGCCTTTGCATGGACTGAGCTCCAGCCTGAAAACATACAATATGCAATATGGAGAGCTTCATCAGTAAACATCTGAAGACTGGGTCCAATATAGTAGCTGCAGTTGCAGGTAGGAGACAGACAACTAATCCCAAACACAAACATTTCACTAGAACAAAGAGATTATAAAACTGAGTATGTCTGGAGGCCAGGATTGAACATAAAGACCCAACTGGCCAAATGCCCCTGAGGAGCCTAGAATCCAGGGATAAATGCAAGCACTATAAAGTATTATCATCGTATCCCAGGGTAGGTTGCCAACCTTCTCTGTCTTAATATCCACATCTGTAATATGTGGGTGGTATTTAACCAATTCATATTTTCTGAATGAAATAATAAATAGATATATGCAGAGTGCTTTGAACTAAGCCTGACATATTGAAAGAGTCAATCAGTGATTTTAGCTATTATTAATATAATTTTAAGACCCAGAAGCTTTTCCTGGCTTAAAAGTGAACATTAATTCCTTCCCTATAAGAAACAGTAAGTTGTGGGATTTTTTCATGCATTTGATATTTTATTGTAGCAGGATACATACAGCACAAAATTACTCATTTTTACTGTAAAATTCAGTGATATTAACTACATTCAAAATGTCCTATCATCACTATCCATTACCAAAAATGCTCATCAACCCAAACAGAAACTAGTACCTATTAATCATAATTCACCATTTTCCCTTGCCCCTAGTACTCTCTAATCTACTTTGTTTCTCAATGAATTTGCTTATTATAGATATTTCATATAAATGGCATCATAAAATATTTGTCCAATTGTATCTGGCCTATTTAATTTTCCATGCTTCCAAAATTCTATCCAGGTTGTAGAATTTATCAGAACTTCATTCTCTTTTCTGGTGACTATTCCATTTTATGGAAATGCCATTTTTTTATTCATTCATCTGTTAATGAACACTTGACTCTTCCTATCTTTTAGCTTTGTGAAAAATGCTGCTATGAAAATTGGTGTGCAAGCGCCTGCTTGAGTCCCTATTTCCAACTACTTTGGGTACACATCTAGAAGTGGAGTTGCAGGACATATAGGAATTCAGTTGCTTAAAAATTTTTTCATCATCCTGCTGCACCAGCTCTCTGTGATGTTGGCCACAATCTCTCCATGCCACGGACCAACTTGCCTTCACCAGGAGGCCCAGTGAATTGAACACAGGTCCTCCCTTGTGGTAGATGGGAGCCCAATTCCTTAAGCCACATCTGATTCCCAGTGCTAATCCTTTTGAGAAACCATAAAAATATTTTCCACAGTGGCTATGAGGCAGGCTAGTAAAATAGGGAATCAATAGATGGATCTGGAACCTGGCAGTTAAATTCACATGGCCGTGGATACTCCAAAAGATGGCTGCTGGAAGAACCTGTGAGATCCCTCATTCAGAAGGAGACTCCCTCTGGAAGCCAGGAGAAACCCAAATGTTTTCCAGGGGACTTATCATTGGGCTTTCTTAGGGGATTGATGGGTGGGGTAATCAATCAAAACAGCAAACAGCTGGGACTCCTTCCCTGTCATTGCCAAAGAGGTGGGATAATTAACGGCTTAAAAACAAGCAGGAAATCTAACATGCACCTGTTCTTGCTTCCTACCCTCTGTTGTTATCACTTTCTTCCACCCTGCCTGGAACAGCAGACAAGTCAAACCTGGGCATCTGTAATCCGTAATGGGGAATTGAAGTCTGTAAATCGGCCCTCTATATCACTTTTCAGCCCCTTCCTCTCTACCTGGGACGCATGAACTGTTCTTTTCTCCCATTTCTCTTCCCTCCCTTCTTTAGTAAATTACTGGCCTATCTCACCTGGCTTGCTCTTGAAATTCCTTCTTGAAGCTTAGCCAAGAACCTAGAGAAAATCTGACAACAACTGCACCATTTTAAATTCCCACCAGTAATGCCTGATAACTCTAATTTCTCTGCATCCTGATAGGCACACCAAATTTTCTGGGTTTTGTTTATTTTCTTACTTGATTGTTTGTATTGAATAATAGCCCTCCTACTTGGTTTTAAGTGGTGCTTGATTGTGGTTTTAATTTGCATTTCCCTTATGACCAAAGATTTTAGGCTTCTTTTCTAGTGGTTATGGAGAGCCATTTGAAAAACTTCCCAGAAGAAATGTCTACTCAAATCCATTGCCTCCTTTTTAATTGGGTAGTTATCTTTTCTGTTATTTAGTTGTAAGATTTCTTTATATATTCTGGATATTAAAATCCTATCTAACCGCCGCCATCCCCGCCGCCAACGCCTCCACTGCCGGGGCGCCTGCCTTCCTCTCGCCCACTCCTGGGGCTGGGGCCCAGCCCGGGCAGAAGCCTGCGAGGCCGCTCCAGCTGCGGGCCCGGCCAGGGAGTGTTAAGGAGCTGAGGGGGGGCAGGACGCGGGCCAGACAGCCTCCGCTCACTACCTCGGCTTCCGCGCTGGAGGAGGGGAAGCCGAGGGGCTGTCGGAGCCCCTCTCCGCGGCACCTGGGTCGGCTCCCTGTTGTGCGGGAGCCGACCGAGTAGATGGGGATGTGGCCCAGGACTCCAGTCCCGACCCTCCCTTGGCTTCCCGGGTGAAGGAGCCTTCTGGGCTTGTCCCACCGAGCTGGTGTCCCCGAGGAGAGCCTCCTCTGCCCGTCGGGGGCTTGGCGGGGGCCGGCCCTTTGCCCGCCTGCTGTGACATGGGTGAACAGCCTCCTGGACCTGAGCCACTGCAAGGGGTTCTCCGAGGAGAACCCTTCCCCCATGCCCTCTGGGAATGGCGTGGTGCAGCCACTTTGTCTGCCTGCTGCGTCCCAGGCACCGCGCGGCCATTGAGCGGGAGGAGGCGTCGCCGCGGGGTCGGGGGCCTGGGGCGGCCACTGGTCAGGGGGTGCCCACACATGCGATACCGACTGGTCATTGGGGATGTGGGCCCGGAGCCACCCCGGTGCCTTCATGGGGGAAACGGGGTACCTGGGAGGAAGGAATGGACTTGGTTTCCCCACAGTCTAGTTTACACGTAATGACTGCAGCCATCTGGAGGCTTGCGGTCCCTGGACTTGTCTGCAGGTTGAAACTCAGCAGACCAGACATCTTTTCAGAGCGGTTCCTAAGCACCACTCATGACGACATTCTGATTGTATTTCATGGCAGTGGATGGTGACAGTCCTAAAACAGATGCGTCTCAACTAGGAATTTCTGCAGACTCTATTGGAGAAAGTCATTATGTTACACAGCCTCATGAAGACACAAATGGCTCAAGAGAAAGTTTCATAGAACAGGACATTAATCTTCCAGGTGCAAATGTGGTGAGAATAATGAAAAATGCCATACCTCAAACAGGAATGATTGCAAAAGATGCCAAAGAATGTGTTCAAGAATGTGTGAGTGAATCCATCGGCTTTATAACTTCTAAAGCCAGTGAAAGATGCCATCAAGAGAAATGGAAGACAATCAGTGGAGAGGATATTCTCTTTGCCATGTCTACCTTAGGCTTTGAAAGTTATGTAGAACCTCTGAAATTATACCTTCAGAAATTCGGAGAGGCTATGAAAGGAGAGAAAAGAATTGGTGGAATGGCTGCAGCTACAGGTGGACTCAGTGAAGAGCTTACAGAGGAGGCATTTACTAACCAGTTACCAGCTGGTTTAATAACTGCAGATGGTCAACAACAAAATGTTAGGGTTTATACAACATCATATCAACAGATTTCTGGTGTTCAACAAATTCAGTTTTCATGATCTGAAGAAATGAAGGGCTAAGAGGCTGCATGATTCCAGAACAGTGAGATTAGAAGAAAGGGACTGGTTGGAAAGATGTCTCACTGTATATTAAATAGCTGTAATGTAGCTTCCTGATGCTTGAATAATTGGGTGTTAATTCTGACTTGAAAACTTTTTCATGAATGATTTTAAAGAAAAATTTGAATTTTAAAGTTATTAAAATATTTTTGTTGTGTAAAACAAACAAAAAACCTCTTAACTGAGGCATAATTTTCCACTAATTTATCCCACTGTGAAGGTTGTGTTTTTTGAGATATATGCAGGAAGCATTAAAAATATTTGAAACAATTGCTCTATAAAATTAGGCAAGCAGGAAACTCTTGTTTATGGAATTTCCTTGATTTTGTCTCCCTGTCCCATTAGATGCAGGTGCTAATCCATGGTTTCTATTACAAATCTAATTGATAATTCTATCCTCCCTGCTGGGGTGACTCACCCTCCTAGCTCCCCTCCTTTAGTCATTCAACCAAATCTTCAGATCCTCAGACCCCTCAATTCATCCTAGAAGGCAAAGGATCCAAAGATTTCTTCATAAAACATGTTCACAATGGGTAGGGGACAGAATTTGTTAACTTTGGCCCTGTCTGCCTTTGTGATGCTGAAGACATTCTCCATCTTGTGCATTATAGAAAGGCTTCAAATTTCCAGGTATGTTCTAATTTCCAGAGGTAGGGGTTTTCATGCTATTCTGAAAAGAGCAGGTAACTCATCACTCAGGACAGAGGCAGGTATTTGAAAGGTTTAAGAAATGGGTCCCAGTCCAGGTTGTTATCAGATCCTGTGTCTAGGTTCTTGGCTTCATCATGAGAAGGAATTAAAGGATGAGTCACAAATTGATTAGGAAAGCAGATAACTTATTTGCGGGAAAAGCAAGAGAAAAGAAATATAACCTCAGAAATGGGGTGGGAATTCTCAAGGGAGAGAAATGCAAAGATCTGCCCTGGGGTCCACTCTTTTATGAGGGTACAGGACTCAGGTTCTGTGCTGATTGGCATATTTGAGACAAAATGTGGAACCTGTGTTGTGTGATTTATTCTCTTAGGGGGTTAGCGGTTTCTGTCTGAGGGTGTTTGGCTCCTGAATCTTGAGACCTGCTGGAGTGTGCTGCATGAGGGTCTTATGAAAATAGGTGGCTAGTGTGGGAATTCCCTGCTTCTCTGCTACAGGGATGCTGCAAGCTGCATCCCTGTGACCTCTTTGTGCACATCATCTGGCAGAAGCTGCCTCCTGATAACTCATCTACATTAGTCCAGAAGGATGTTGCTCCAGTCTTTTCTACTGGGTGGTGGTGTTTGTGTGAAGCTTTATTGGGTTTTCCAATACTCCTCCTCAGGTCCCTATTCAATCCTGCCACAAAGTGACCTCAAAACTTGGAATATAATCACATGGCACAGTTGAAGAAGCTCACCCAACCAATTTTCATGCCTTCTGGCCTCAAAGGAGAGCAAGTGGTCAGAAGTCAAATCTTGGGCTCCTGTCTTGGTTGCGGATCAAAGAACTAGAGCACAGGCTGTCCCGAAGATGAAATAAATATCCTGGGAAAAGCACACTGTAAAGCATCATACTTGCTTAAAACCCAGACAATTTCTCTTAGGTTTAGAATTTAGGTTGCATCACAATCAGAACTATCTGGAAAAAATGTGTTCCAATCAAAAAAATCTTAGGTTGCACCACAATCCAGCACACCAGCTGGTTTTTTGAAAAAAAAATTATGATCCTGCCTCACATAAAATCTTGTCCCACTGGAAATGGCACACTAAAGAAAATCTTGAGTTGTAATGGCCACAGTGCGGATGTTTTTATTTGCCTTAATTGGTATTTTTATATTTGTCAACTAGAAAATAGAGGCTGTAAATTTAAGCAACCTGATTGGGATTAAATATTTTAATTGGTTTGTGGAAGTTTACAAATGTATAACTAATTCTAAAATTGCCTTACTTCAAGAAACTCTTACTAAATTAAAAAAGAATTAAAATCCATTATCAAGCTTTATAAAAGTTATCCAGTTCTCCTGACTCTGACAGTTCTAACCCTCCTTTAAACCCCTTTTGTCTACCTCCTCTATGTCCTAACTAAGCCAAATTCCCCCTTCCATAGGAATAAGATTTCATACATCCTACTGGAGACCCAGTAGACTTTGCCAAAGAATTCAATTTTATTATTCAGACTTTTGAGACTTCCTAGCCAGACATTTACCAGTTAATTCACCTCACTGTTGGTGAAGGTCATACCCAAATCAGGATAGACAAAGCTAATTGGAAAAGGCCCTTAAATGACTTTGCAAAGTGAATAGCTAGTGACAAAACTGAAGCATTTAAGCTAGCTAAGGAACTTCATAAGTTTATACCTGAAGAGTTTTCCCAAATTATTGGTTGGAAAAAAAATCCAACAATGTACCCACAAATTCAATGAGCCCATATAAGAAAATTGTAACAGGCTCAAAAAAAATTCCTTTAAACATTTCTTAACTCTAGAGCCTATTAATATGACAACTCAACCCTGTTGAATTCTGCTTTTTCTAAAGCTTTTCAGAACTAAGCACCACTCTTAAATGGAAAGAAGTAAAATGGGTCACAATGAAACCTAACTTAGTAAATTTTACAGATCAAATAGAACACATTTCAAAAAGATAAAAAAGAAATCCTCCCAAAGATAACACAAATACTATTAGACAAAATCATGAATTTCCATTTACAGCAGTTAAATAAGCTCCCACTGAACACTTTTAGGCACCAGGGATCAGGAAACTGATATTTTTGCTAATATAAATATCCTGTACATTGGAAAAGAGACTGCCCCTAATTACCCCAAAACCACAGCAACCCTAATGTTATTTTAAGAGGGGCTGGGGTGGTCCTCAGCTAGTTCATTTGCTCTGTGTGGCAGAATTCATATATACACCAAACTAGGCTAGGACTGAAAAGTGCCTTAATTCACTGGTGGAAAGCAGGAGATGTACAATCTCAAATCAGCCTCCCAGTTAAGGGTTTTGTTTTTTGTTTCTTTGCTTTAGTTGGAAAAGAACTTGCCAAAGTTTATGTTGCTGCTTATTTAAGTGCATAATTGACACAAAATCATTGAGCTATATGACAATTAAGATGATTTATAAGTAGTTGTTGTTGGATTAGATTATACTTCTTGAGAGAACTTTCTGTATCTCCTGCAAAAGATTCACTTGTGCCTAGAATGTTCAAAGTCTAGACAATTTATATGTAAGCTTGAAAGATATACAGATTTTTTTAAGGGGACAAATTTGAATCCTAACCACTTCCAGTGAAAAGTTCACAATGTGTTTAATGGTATTCTTTTAGTTTGCAGCAGGAAAAGGGCTGCAACAACTGTTTGAAACAAAGCATGTTAATCATTAGGGTGACATTTCTAAGAAGGGTCTGAAAAAATTCATTTTTACAGTCTCAGTTAATCTTAAAATATACATGGTGCCTGGGGTCGGGTAATCTTGTGGTGATAAGGATGGGGTGGTGGTATGGATGTGAAGGTATGTGTAATGGATGTGGAGATACAGATAATGATGGATGCGGGTGAGGAAGTACAAAATGACACATTTTTGGTGGAGCTAAATCTGGTTAATGTTAAGTCTGTAGTTCTGCATGCTTCCTGATATCTAAGAGTTACAGTGAATTTTTCTAACAGTATAAGGTACAGTACAATGCCTTAATATTTAAGCAATGCTGGGTTTTTCTAGTACTACAAATTCCCTGATTAAATATACATTTCCAACCTTGGTAATTTGGGTGTCCAATCTGGCTACTTCTTGCTGAGATGGGGCTTTGTGGTTCCTGGGTAGTTTGATGGAAATGTTGACTCATGACATGCAGCTAATATTGATTAGACTCAGAGGGATGGATACTTGCTTCAGAAGAGAAGTTCTGAAAGTTCTGAATTAGGAGAAATGTTTGTTAAATATTTGCATTAACATTTGATTGCACAAGGAGATGATACATTTAAGAAGCAAAAAGTTTAGAATTACTATTAGATAAACAAGCAGCCCTGTTTGGAGGAATGTTCTTAACCAGGAACAAATTCCTGCAAGTAATCAACTGAACAAATCATAGAAACTAAAACTAGTGATGGGAGTAGATAAGGCTTAAATCTGATTATTCATATGGGTTAAAAAAGAGGAAACAAGTAACACTAAGAACTTGGGTTTAGATGTGTCTAGGTATGTTGGTCTTTCAAGGTATGCAGCCACACCCAGTCTCCAGGTTGATAATTGTGTAAAGGAGTGTCCGTGAGGAATTTAAAATAGAAGCATGATTATTCATCTCAGTCAAGGTAGCACACAGGGATTTTTCATATTATATGGTAGCTAATTCCAAGCTAGGATGCGTATTTGCCACATATTCTGCCTTTAGAAATGGTCTACCAAATGTCATTTCATAAGGACTTAAACCTAGCCTGCCTTGGTTCTTACTCTTTTTCTCAGGAGTGCAATGGGTAGGACTTTAGCCCATTTAATAGTGTCTCTAGGCAGGTGTTCCTTTAACATTTAGTTCATATGTTCTGTTTTTCCCATGGATTGAGGTCTACAAAGAAGAGTGTAGTCACTAAACAATACCCAAGAAACCGGAAACATCTTTAACCACTATAGAGACAAAAGCAGTTCCACTGTCACTTTGAGTGGAGAGTGGGAGTCCAAACCTAGGAATAATTATTTTTAGTAGGCATTTAAGAATCTCATGGGCTTTTTCAGTCCAATAAGAGAAAGCTTCTAACCATCTAGTAAAGGTGTCAACAAACAGTAAAAATATTTAAAGTTTTCAGGGACTTTTGGCATCTTGGTGAAATCAATTTGCCTGTCCTCCTCTGCACAAACCTCAGTACTGTCCTCCCTTGGTTAATGCAGGAACCTACAGGTGGGTTCAGGATTATCCTTAGTGTATGTTATACATTGATCGGTTATATTTTGGGTGGTTCATCATTGATTGGATTTTCTTTTCAGATACTTTGTATTCTTTTTCCACTAGCCTTTGTAACATTATTTTTGTACTCTTATTTGAGGCTTCTTGGGTTTTACTATCTATGAGTATATCATCAACATATTGAAGGAGGAGCCTTCTCAGAGCTGTACTCCTTGTATGTCCTTGGAATATGCCTGTCCAAAAAATTTGAGACATTTTTATTTGTTTGTTTGTTTGTCGGTTTGCTTTTAAGGAGGTATAGGAAATTGAAACTTGTTCCTCATATGTGGAAAGCAGGCACTTAACTACTGAGCTACACCCACACCCTGATTTGGGGCATTTTAAAATCCTTGTTGCAATACTGTTTTTTCATTTCAGTATCATGATCTTCCCATTCAAAAGCAAATAAACGTTTGCAATTCTCTTTCTAAAGGAAAGCAATAAAAGTTGTCTTTTAAGTACAAAACAGTGAACTGAGGGTAAGCATCTGAGATATCAGTCAGGGGTGTACATGGAATGGGTACTATTGGAGTGCTGTTTGACCATTGTCTTACTTTTACTTCTTAAGCATCTCTTGGGATTCCCAGAGTTCTGCCCCTTGCCCCCATAGCCCATACTTCAGTTGGCACCCATTGTTTTTACTTGTTTGGGCACTCCACACTTGTTGGTGCTTTCTGTTAGGCCCAAAAAAGCTGCTTGAAGGGCCACAGGCATGCATTGCCAGAACGTCTATGTTAATTTCATTGCATGAAAAAGAGAGTGAGGCTTGTAATTTTGAATGGAAGTCTCAGCTCAGGAGAGAGATGGAGAATTCAGGCATGTAGAGAAATTTATGGGTCAATTGAGCCCAAATTTATGGGCTATACCATTCTGCATTCTCCAACCTGGCATTGCATTGGCTGTAGGGAGAATTGATTATCTGTAGTTTCTGACACTCCAATAAAAGGGACAGTCTCATTTGTTTTATGAGTAAGTTTTTTATTGAAAACTGAAAATATTGCTCTTGTAGCCACCAGAAAATTTACTAATTTCTTGCCCACTCAGAGAGAGATCCAAGGTTCCTTGTGGGTGATTGGGTTCATTCCCTTACCAGTGGGAAATGTCCCTGGGCCCCATCATTCTACTTCTCTATCTTCATCCCCTGTAAGCTGAGGATTTTGGTTTTGGGTTTTGGAATCTCTGTTGCTCTTTTCCCTGGGAGACTGGGACATTCTCACTTCCAATACCCATTCTCCTCACAGTAAGCATATTGCTGGGGATCCAGAGCCTTTCCAGGGCCTCAGAGATCTTATCTTTCATTGGCTCCCTCTGTTGCTGGAAGGTTTTGCTCCTAAAAGATTAGCATTTATGTTAGCCTTATATGTGACTGTTTGCTTCTGATGTTGTCCTTAGGTTATAAAACACTTTGAAAGCAATCTCTACCAGGATCGAAATTGGCAATCCTAGCATTTCTGAGGTCCTCTCTGTGTCTAGGAAGTTAACCTTCCAATTATATGAGTCAGATATTGAGATTGAATTATGTACTTATAAATAGCCCCTGGGTTGTCCTTGACCTTCTATTCCTGTGAGTACTAGCTGGTGAGGAAATTGGCCCTGGCTTTGCCACCTGATGTAGTGGCACCCTGCATAAAAGCTACACCACTCTGGGTGTGGGGAGGGTTTGTGATTTCTGTGAGATCTAATGGCAATTTAGATCTGTTTTCTTCCCCCTGATATGGAGGTTTTGGAGGTATAAGAGCAGTGGCATTATCAATTCTTGACATACTTGAGAAAATAATAGTATCTAAGATATCATCAGTTGAGTTAGAGTCTGGGAGGGCTTTTCTTCTGGTTCCTATTCCCCTTGTTTTCACAATTATTTCACTCCAGCTTTTGTACAGTGAGTTAACTAATTCCTTAGCCAGCTGGGGTGGCTTGTGCTGGCCATTTCTGCACACCTTCTAATGCATATTGAGGCCAGACTTCCTTACAGAAGGGGATTATTCTCTTTGTTTTTTTTTACATTATTTTGTACATTTAATAATTCAAAATATAAACAATTAAAAATTTAAAAGTAAACACAGATGAAGAAATATATACATTTCTCAATTAAATGTATGGATACATATAAAAAATTTTGAATCAAACAATATGTAACACAATATATTTGGTTCATAGTAATGCATTCATGCAGTATTTGTCCTTTTGTGTATGGCTTGCTTCACTCAGCATAATGTCCTCCAGGTTCATTCATGTTGTCATATGCTTTACAACTTCATTTCTTCTCACAGCTGCATAATAGTGCATCATAGGAATAGACCACAGTTTGTTTATCCATTCATCTGTTGATGGACATCAGGGTTGTTTCCATCTTCTGGCAGTGGTGAATAATGTTGCTAGGAACATCAGTGTGAAGATATCTGTTTGTGTGGCTCTCAGTTCTTCTGGGTATATACCCAGTAGTGGTATTGCCAGGTCATGTGGCAAGTCTATATTTAACTAATTTAGGAACTGCCAAACAGTCCTCCACAGTGGCTATACCATTCTGCATTCTCAACAACAGTGAAGAAGTGTTCCTATCTCTCCACATCTGCTCCAACACTTGTAGTTCTATGTCTTTTTAATACTGGCCATCCTGATAAGTGTGAAATGATATCTCATTGTAGTTTTGATTTGCATTTCCCTAATCATGAGTGATGTTGAGCATTTCTTCTTTTCTTTTTTTGCCATTTGTATTTTTTCTTTGGAAAACTGTCTATTCAAGTCTTTTGCCCATTTTTTACTTGTGTCATTTGTCTTTTTATTGTTGATGTGAAACATCTATTTATATATCCTGGTTATTAAACCTTTATCAGATATATGATTTTCCAATATATTTTACCATCGAGTTGGCTGCCTTTTCACTCTTTTGATAAAATCCTGTGAGGTGCAAAAGTATTTAATTTTGACGAGGTCTTATTTATCTATTTTTTCTTTTGTTGCACATATTTTTGGTGTAAGGTCCAAGAACCACCACCTACTACAAGGTCTTGAAGATGGTTCCCTACATTTTCTTCTAGTATTTTTATGGTCCTGACTTTTATATTTAGATGTTTGATTCACTTTGAGTTGATTCTTGTATGGGGGTGAGATAGGGGTCCTCTTTCATTCTTTTGGTTATAGGTATCCAGTTTTCCCAACACTATTTGTTGAAGAGACTGTTAACCATTAACATGGACTTGGTAGGTTTGTCAAAAACCAGTTGACTCTATAGGTGAGGGGGATCAATCTCTTTATAGTCATAGATTCTGTTAGAGAGACCCCCTTACAAGGTTTACAATGATTAACAGGTCATAAGACTGAGAAACAATAACACTGTGATATAAATTGAAGAAAGACAGCCTCCAGCCATAACCCAACTGACCAATTGAGCAAGGCATCACCTATGAGGCAGGCCATCCCCTCCCAAGAATAAAGAAAATGGAGCACATGAGGACAATCACCCATCCAGGCCCAAACATCACCAACCCCTCCCACATTCCAAGACCTCCTAGCCACTACCCCCTGACCATTTGGCCCCAGGCGGTACTCAGGTTCCCACCTATTAATGTACAGTATAAAGTCATACCCGCCCTCCAGGGGTAGGCTGAGGATTCTCTTCAGACCCCTGCCATGCTGGCAGTGGGGCTGAAGTCTATTCTTCAGAAACCCGCCATTAGCAGAGATTCCCAATAAACTTTCTTCCTGCAATTGCCAGTCTCTGTGTCCCAGTGAGCACCGTTTTTCTTTAACATTTGGTGCCAAAAACCTGGGTCTGGGGTCACTGGGACTGACTGATGGGTGAAGAATTTCCACCATACCAATGCCAAGACAATCCATCCAACATCAGACACTGAATCATAGTTGGGTGTGTCAAGGATTTCTCCACCAAAGGATCCTGCTCTCTCTCTCTCTCTTTCCTTTTTCCGTTGTGCAGGACAACCCATCAAAAACCTAAAAACCTAGTGCTAGGTCAGTGATCCTCACTGTCCCTGAGGACCATGGTGGGTGGGAGGCCAGTGTCCTTGTGGACACATCTCCATGGCTCTGGAGATGTCTGGCTCCAAGCATGGTCTCCTGTTTCCTTGGGTGATTTCTGACTGATTTGGGGACACCTGTCTCACTTGGAATCTCCCCTGATCTTTCCTTTCTAGAAATCCTTAGGTACCCATGCCACCTAAAATGGAGAATTGAATTTTGCCCCCCGCAAAAATGCCTCTGGGCTGTCTCCTTCATAATCTTAAAATTCTAAACCCAGAAGGAGATATCAGACCTAAAAAGCTCATTTTATATTTGATCTCTTTGTGGCTGCAAAACAAATTGGCAAATGAAAGTCAAAGGCCAGAAAACAGCACTTTCATGTTCCAAATTATCTGAGACTTAGAGAATTTCACCCAATGCACGAGCAAGTGGTCAAAAATTCCTTATGTTCAGGCATTTTTTTTCCTTCATACTCATTTCTCCCTTTGTCATTCCTGTTCCTCTTATCAGATGCTTCTTTTATACCAAAAACCCTCTTAGAAACTTTCCTTCTCCTCCTCTCTCACATCCCCTACATCCTATGAAAATCTCAACTTTATCTGCCAGACCAGGCTCCTCCCATACCTTCTCATACAGGTGCTGTGCCAGTGCTCACCTCTCCTCCCATCCCCACCCCTCCTTGCCTTCTGCACACAGAAAACCATTCTTCCAACTCTGATCCCCCTGATCACACCTCTCCTAAGTGTCATATACCACATCAGCTCTTCTCTGAACTTATTTCTTCCTCCCATTCCCCTATACCTCCCCTTGAACACTCTCCCTTCTCCTTACCCACCACCCACTCTCAAGCCCAACTCCCCAATTTTCAGTCTCCTTCCCCAGCTCCTCTCCTCAATCTCCATAATATAGCCCAGGCAGAAAGCAATATGCATGTTCATATCCCCTTCTCCCTCTCTGATCTCTCCCAAGTCAAGCACTATCTCAGGTCCTATTCCTCTTATCATTCTCATCTTTTAAAAAATTTCAACACCCAGCTGTCCCTAATAATCTTACTTAACAAACCTACAATTGCTCACCTCTTACAAGTAAGTTTTTTTCTAACTCCTAAGTCTAAGTGTACTTCTAAAAAGCAATGATCAAAAATATATGTGTTAAATACCTGTCTATCTAAACTGCTGAATTAAAGCTTAACTGCATTTATAATGCTCAAGTATTCCTATATGTTGCTGATTACTAATAAAAATGTTTAAATCTTAAAAGCAATATAATCAAAGATATAAAATAATGAAAAGCCTAAAAATAGCCATACCAAAGGAGTAAGAATTATGTCAAGTTAATGACCTTAAAGTTTCTGTCATTGTGTCATAAATTTTGTTGTGTTTGTCTGTTTGTTCACTGTATATTTCAATACCTCCAGAGGTAATATTAAATTGAAAAATGAAAATTCTTAAAAGAGATCCATTCAAATGGCCAAAAATTAAATAAACACTTGTATTAATAAATAAATATGAATGCTAATAAGATAAATTTGCATTATGTATATTAAATCTTTAAAGTGATGAAAATTTTAAGTCTTGTTTAAGGAAATTACTACAAATCTCTTCATAAAAAATGGATCTTGTGGTCTTGACAAGAAGTAACTATTCTCTGTGTGGTCCTGAATGGTTATAAGTGTTTGCAGAAGCATGGCTTGAGCTTGGATGTCTGAATGGCTGATTACAGGGACTCATTGTGGAGCAGAGACTGGATGGTGCAAAGCAGGATGGCCATCAAGGCCACCCCAATCTGTGCATGAAAGTGGTGACAGGGAGAAGATAATCCTTCCATTGGGAATCTTGGTTTTCATAAAATAATAGGGAAAGTAGTTTTTCCTGCACTGCTAATATAAAATACCTGTTAATTAATGTATTCATGGTAATTGTATGCTGTAAGAAATTTGCTTTGAGACAGTTCTCAAGATCATTTTAGTAACTTATGTATGTAAAGTGTATAAAATACATTTTTATTATTAAAGAAAAAGACAGTAATTTTGTCATAGAATGAAATGACTGGTTATAAAGAAAAGTTAAAATATAAAACAAAACCTGAATGAACACAGAAAATGCAGAAGGTCCATGAAAAAGAAATTTTTGCAGTTGAATAAAATTTATTAGGTCTACCTATAAAGTTTTAAAAGCTGTAATATCAAATAGTATCCTGATGCAAAGCTAAAATTTTGTTCTTTCTCTGTTAAAATATCAAAATTCTCCAAACCTGTAGTCTGTTGCAGTAAAAGATTGCAAAACGTCTTTCTCCTGACTAATCAGTATACAAAAGAAAATATCACTTTTATCAGAATAGCTTCTTATACTCTAACCTTATAATTTCCTTGGCTGTTTAAGAAAAATAAATCTTATCACTTTTAAAAGAATATAATGTTCAAACCTGTCTTCTCAGATTCAAGCGCAGAAAACTATCTTCCACCTTGGGAAAAAGTGAAATAATAGAATAGTTGAGTTCATTTGATATATTATAAGTTGAAAGAAAGGCATTCAAAAGGGTTATGAAATTAAAATTGATTCTTTAACCCTCTATTGATCGAAGTTGTATCAGTAAAATATTCATATGAATACTTAAAGAGTACATAAAATTCCTGAAAATCTAAAAATGTTTTGGCATAATATTAGGTGAAGTATAGTGTTGTTAATCATGGTTTTAATTATTTTTTTTTCAAAATGATATGTTTCAGAAAAACAACCTCCCTGCATAAAAATCAAGAGATGAATGCTTTAGCTCATTTGCACCTTCTCCACTAAATAATCAGCTCTATGGCTGCAGAAAAAGAGTGGCCATTGAGAGATGCAAGAGGTGGTACATAACAGTAGACTATCATGAATTGAAGTAAAACCACTGCTGTTTGCAGCAGTCCCAAATATTTCAAGACAGTTGCAAAAATTGATATCAGATTATGTCACTATCACTTTGTTTTAAAATTTGCTAATGCTTTCATTAGTATCTGTTCAGGCAAATAAATCCAGCCTGCTTTCACCTTCATGTGAGAGGCCAATGGTGGATTTTGAAGCTCCCCAAGGCTGCGTGCATAGCCCAACCATCTGTCTTGGCCCTGTGGCAAAGATTCTGGCTGTATGGGAAAACCTGTGGCTGTAAATCTTTTGGTGATATTATGTTAACCACTGATCCTTTATTCAGAATTAAAAGAAGCATCAGAGACAATGGTATCTTATCTTAAGAACCTGAGATGGGCAAACAATTGGGACAATCTACAAAGTCCTGGCTGTGTTTCAAATTCTTAAATGTTGTTTAGTAATTTAAAAAAACTGTATCCTCTGCTGTAATTGACAAAGTAGAATGTTTTTTCATATTAATAGATTTTATAGTATTGTTGGGGTACTGAAAACCCTTCAAACCTCATTTAGCTCAGATATTAAAGCCATTGTATGTGTTAATCAGAAAAGGTTGTGCATGGAAATGAGAAAACCCTCAGCAGGCTGCCTTTTAGAAAAAGAATAAAGAGGGAAATAACACAAGTTTAAGCAGTAAGGGGGATGGTGATCCTTAACTTACCCTGTAAATTGAATGTAGCCAGTATCAATATTGGCTTTTGGTGGGGTTTGAGAGAGCTTTGTTACAATTGAGAGAAGAAACCAAAGTACAAGACAGGAACAATGAACTGTTGTGGGCTGCCCTCTGTAGGGAAGAAAGATCTGTGGAAGAATATCTGGGAAACCTGACAGCAGTGACATGTAACTGTCTATCATGTCCCTGCACCCTCCTCTAACATCTCTCTTTGGGCTGTTGAGGCAGAAGCTCTTATGAAGATCCAGGGCCTTACCATTGAGACACAAAAGCAGCAGAGTGGCTCCACCAAAAATGCGAGTATCATGGGTACCAGACCTTGTGGTGCCTAGCCCAGCAGTTCCAACTGCCTGTCACTCACCAGCAGGTCATGAACATCACCCACAAATGTTCTTTGTGCTCACTCCAATGTCTGTGACATCAGTCCCCTCCTTCTCTCAAAAGGGACAAGTTCTGCTTACAGTACTGCAGACACTACACTGGAACTCTTCTAATTCAGAACTGTGGGCTGTAGCCATAGTGCCAGTTAAGATGCTAACAGCAGAACCAGTGAGGTCACTAAAGTCACAAGTTAAAGTGCAGCCACCCCACAGTCCAAAAAGGGGAAATGATAATAATTTGTTGTTGCCTATGCCTCAAACTCTTACAACTGGGAGAATATATAACCATTTTAACCATAGGGCTATGTAACCCTCTGGTTGGGAATCTTAAATCCATGAAAAATAAAAAAACACTCAAAAACACTGTCATGAAACCACAATTAATAATATAAAATATCCTAGTACTGCTAAAACTCTATGTATTTAAGCCCAACAAATTATGTACTTTCACTGTCAACAATCAATGTTCAATGTTGAATATACAAAATTATTATTCCTTCTCCTCAGCGTACTGGAGGTGATACCCTCACAACCCACCCTAAATGTCAAGGGCAGGTAGAAGAAAATATTAAAATTTCAAAGAATAACATAGAGATCATTCAGAGGGCCCAAGACAGCATCTATGGAAATTAATCCTGGTTATCTTCATTTCTCTCTTACTATTCCTCACCCCTAAAATCAATCCTTTTACCCAGTATAACACCACCACTTCTATTATTGCTGCTTCCTTTTGAGTCCTTTTCCCTTACAGTTTCTTGTCCTTGTAACATGCTGAATTGTATAATCAACAGCTCAGGAATATGTGGACAGCATCTTCTTGCTACATGAACATCAATACCCACCTCTTCAGGACCAGAAATCAGAACCCACTGGACAGAACAGAAAGGAACTCTTTACTGCCCCATAACAGCAGGAAGTAGACTGAATTGATGTCCCAAATCCCCTCACCCTTCTGTGCTGCCCTGTATTCCCATTACTTAGGTGCTTCATCATATATATATATATGATCAAAGAGTTAGAGATGATAGAGGTTCCCCCTTATGAGTTTTGCAATGATTAAGAGGTCATAAGACCATGATTCAATAACTCTTTGACATAAATTGAAGAAAGAGCCTCCGCCCATAACCCACCTGACTGATTGAGAAAGCCATCTCTTATGAGGCAGGTCAACCCCTCCCAAGAATAAAGATAATGGAGCAGATAAGGGCCATTGCCGCCTCCTGGCCCAAGCTCAACCAAACCTTCCTATATTCCAAGACCTCCTAGCCTACCTCCCTGTGGCCATTTGGCCCCAGGCTGTACCTGGTTTCCCACATATTGATGTACTGTATAAAGTCATATCCACCCTCCAGGGGCAGGCTGAGGTCTCTCTTCAGACCCCCACCATTTCAGAGGGGATGGGCTGAAGCCTATTCTTCAGAAAACCCAGCATTCGGAGTACTTACCAATAAACTTTGTGCCTGCAATTGTCAGTCTCTGCGTCCCAGTGAGCACCGTTTTTCTCTAACAGGTTCTTACCCAAATTATTCCCAATGTTTCTCAAGACAGCCTAGTGGTTTGCTTTTTCCCTTCACTTCCAAACTTTGGTTATATCCCATTCTACTTAAAGTACAGAAACCAGGCCTAGGCAACCAAGCTCAACAACACTTCCTTACACCAGGGCCTTCTCTTTTCCCTACTCATTTCAGGCCTAAAAACCATGCATGGCAAAATGCCACTTACAGTTTTGGCAGGAACTGAGTTTCTGCTGAGAATAATGAGACTAACACAAATACACACATAAGAAACAAAGACCAGAACCTGTTTTACTTCATGCTCCTTTCCTTTAGGGACCCCAGATGACTGAAGCAAGAACTTCCCATCTGACTCTTAGTGTAAAGCACTCCAGAGGCCACAGAGGCTGGATACATGGGTGCCTTACCTCAGGGGCCCAGGAATCCACTAAATAGCAGCATTCTCACAAGGATCATGGGTGCCATATTGGAGAGGGCCAGGGTGGTCCTCAGCTTGCATTCTGCACTCTTACATTCTACAACACTCTCTTCCATGAAAATCCCTGAATGGCAACTGAATGCCCAAATAGACAGACTCACTAACTAGGCTAGGAAGGAAACATGGCTTTATTCACTGGTGGGAGACTGTAGATGTACAATCTCAAATCAACCTCCCTCTTAAGGGCTTTTCTCAGAGCCTTTACACTGGTGGAAAAAGGAAGTTAATCATTAGGACGGCATTTCTAAGACAGGTCTGGAAAAATTAGTTTTTTTCTTTCTCTGTTAATCTTAAAATATGCATGGTACCTGGTGTCAGGTAATCTTGGGGTCATAAGAATGGAGGCGGTAAGGATTTGAAGGTATATACAATGACAGATGTGAAGATACAGATGCAAGTAAAGATAATGAGTGAGGAAGTGCATGATTATACCTTGTTTGGGGTAGCTCAGTGTCGTTAATGTTAAATCTGTAGCTTTGCCTGCCTCCTGATATCTGAGCAAGTTTTACATGAATTTTTCTTACATAAGTTATGGCACAATGCTTTAATATTTAAGCTATACTGGGTTGTTCTAGTACGACACTTTATCCTCTAAAAGAGTAAAGTGACTTTCAAGGCATTTGCTCGGACTGCTCCAGTTATGTGAGTTGTTTCAATTGTCCACATCTTTAGGTGAAATACATCTAATAATAGGTAATAAGGGCACAGAGGCTCTAATAGATACTGGGACCACCTTCTCTGTCTTAAATCTCACCACATTCATTAATCCTCCCACCCCCAGAGTACAGAAACCATTCAAATAATGGGAGTTTCCAGCCAACCTATGTCTGTCTTTAATTCTCCCAATTGTCTTTCACTTAGGACATTTATATGACACTAATCAATTCTCACCACCCCCTCTGCCCTAATTTACCTTCCTGGAAGAGATTCCTTTGATTATTCTGAGCACACTTATCTTTCTCCTAAAAGGTGCAAATTAATTTGGCACTCCTTGAACCATATTCAACAGACCAGGCTAAGGAAACAATTCCCATGCCTTTTCCTAATCTTTCAGTTGAAGAATTGAAATTTAACCACCACCCTCTTTGGATACTATTACAAACCTTTTAATGTCCACACCTCAACTGATATGGGCCACATTCTTTCTGCTTCACCTATCTCTGCCCAGAGTTCCTCCTCCTAGTTCTTGACTGAATTCAAAGCATTCTAACTTTCCCTCTCTCAAGACCAAAAGTCAAATAAGCGGATTTTAGGTTTTGCATGATGTCATAAAAATTGGTTTCCTATTATTACTTTGATGGCTCAAGCTTTGTATGCCATCTTTAAGCTAACCTAATTGAGCCCCTTAAATGGGGTGAAATTAGTCAAATTTCCTTCAATGAAATAAAACATAGTTGGCTGGAAATCCTGCTCTGGGCAACTTATTTACAAATTACCTTTTTACTCCTTGTCTATGAACAAGAAGGGAATGTCTTAGGCTTGCTTACACAAAAGCATAGAGACCAACATAGACTTCTGAGTTATTATAACCAGCAATTAGATGCCTTAGCCAATGGACACCCCTTGTAAAGGTCCACTGTTGCCACAGCAAATCTTGTAGAATCATTTGAAGAATTAATTATGGGATCTCCATTAACTATTTATGTCCCTCATTCTTTTGAAGCCCTTTCTACCAACTGGTGAACTTTTTTTCAAATTCTCTTACTTTTCCTTCCCAATATCTCCTTTGTTCATTTTCACAACCTTAATCCTGATACTTCACTTCTTGCTATTTCTGAAGAAACCCATCATAGCTGCATGGCTTTAACTGACCCATTGATACCACTTCTACTGGATTTACAAGAAACACCAATTGATAATACAGATGTTATCTGGTATACAGATGATTGCTACGGTAAAGAGAACTACAGAATTTATCATTTTGGATACACTAATACCTATAACCATGAAATAATAGAAGGAAATCCCTTATGTAATTATATGTCATCCAAGCAACCTGAAGGTTTTGCCTTCACGAGAGGTTGTATATTTGCAGAAGGAAAAACAGCAAATATATACACAGATAGTGGTATGCCTTAGGGATTTGCCTGGCAGTGACAATATGTCCTGCCAAAGTTTGATGGGCATTTAAGACCAGAAAGTGAAGCAAGCCTCTCCATATACTAAAATAGTAGCATTTCATTAGGGAGCTTACAGACTAGGAAGCTGATGCTGGGTGTCTGCAGGGTTTTTAGAGTAGTGCTTTACACTGCCCAACAGGTTACAGAGAGTTATATAGGGTAAGAGTAAAGAAGGCACAGAGCCAAGTCAGGGCTTTCAGGATGATAAATAATTCTCTTTGAGGTTACTGATACTTAGCAGTAGTAGATTTAACTCAGAAACCTATTATGCTTAGAGATATGCAAGTGCTTTTTATGATGCACTTGTGGGGGCTTGTCTTACCTAGGAATTTACAGCTTCTCTGATTTATGGCATCACATTCCACCCCTCAAAAAAAAAAAACAATTTAAACATTCTACAACCCTCTCTTCCATGTAAATCCCTGAATAGCAATTGAGTGGCACGTCTGGATGCAGAAACCTGAAGAAAAATATAAGGCACAGATACTAACAACTATGCCTGGTAATATCAAGAGGAAAATTGATAAAGCAGATCCCCAAATTCTGTTAGGCTGAAAGGTAAGTCTGTCAAAGCTATTCCATCTCCAGTAGAAATCTGCAACTCTCCACACAACCAGAATTCATTCTGGATATGAATTGAAGCCACATGGACTGCCCATTTCAGGAATTCATTTCCTTTTTATTTTTTATTTTTTTGTAAAGTTTAGAAATATTAACCAATCATCAAAATGCAAGATGTTTAGTAGGAATTGACATGAGGTGGTCCTGACTGTTCAGTAATATGTAAGTTACAGGCCCATGTCCTGAGAATATAGTTCCTAAAATTGATTCTTCCCCAGGGAATTGTACCAAACTTTAGCCCCCAAGGGTTCTATGGCATTGAGTAGGGCAGTATATCATGGAGACTGTGCATGAAGCCATAATATGTGTGTCACTTCAGTCCCAGTTTCTATAGAGGAGTCTCTCTGTAAACTAGAGCAATGAAGACGTTCCTCATATATGAAAGCAGTCAGAGTTATTGCTAATTCCTTTCCCTGTCCCCTGGGAATAAGAATATCTATCCACTTGGGTGACATTTTCTGTTGTAAGCCCGACCATATTTGGTGGGTGCTTTTGGGTATGACCTGTGGCAATATTACTATGAATCATTGCTCAGTTATAATTGGAGGAATACATTTTTCTGGCATCTGGACTTATTGCTGATGGAGTGGACATTGGAGTCCTGAAACATTCATATCCTGAGGTTTGTCCAGTCACCAGTGTACTATTTATAAGCGTAACTGCTTCTTGTACATGTGTTGTCCACCCATGCAGTCAGTGGTTTGAAGATAGCTAATGTAGGTGTTGTTTTAAAATACCATTCTTTGTTTCTATCAAATCAGTGGCCTGGGGGTTGTATGGCAGAAGAAAGTACCAGGCAATTTCTCTATTTTTTAAATATATTTTTTTTTATTTTTAAAAGATACTTAGATTACATAAATGTTAAACAAAAAAAATATAGGGATTCCCATATGCCCCACTCCCCACACCTCCCACACCCTCCCAAATAAATAACATCCGTCATTAGTGTGGCACTTTCATTCCAATTGATAAAAGCATCCTGGGGCATTGCCACTGAGCATGGACCATAGTTCACATTATAGTTTATACTCTCTCACACACAATTCTGCAGGCTGTGGGAAGATTTATAATGGCTTATATCTGTCATTGCAATGTCATTCAGGATAATTCCGAGGTCCTGAAAAAGCCCCTGAATTACACCTGTTTTTCCCTCTCCCTGCCCCCAGAGCCTCCAGTGGCCACTGCCTCCATATCAGTGTTGTACTTTCTTCCATTATTAGAATCACAGTAAGTCTATTGTAGAATACAGTTAGTCCACTCTAGTCCATAGTTCATAACTCAATCCTGAAGATTCTGTGATGGTGATGTCACTCTAACTCTAATTGAGAGGGTACTTTGATCCCATACATGCAATGGATGGGACTCTCTTACTTGCAGTTGTGGGCTCTCTCATTTCATTGGTATGGTGGCTGTCAAAACTCACCTCCCTCCTAGCTGTCCTGGTTGAGTCCAAAGAACTGGAGAGTAGTGTTACAACTCCACAGAGGCTCAAAACCTGGTGGCACATGGACAGCCCAAAGATTCATGTCTCTCATATTACTTATTACTCTCATATTACATCTACCAACTCCAGCACCAAGTATGGTTTCAACTAGAAGGGACAGGTGAACCATGTGTAGGGAAGCCATACCTGAGTCCAACTCTGTCTCTCTCAGGAGCACAAACTCCAATGTAGGGCTCACTGACATGGTACCAAACTCCAGAGATATCTGCCCTAACCACAAGACCTGGGTGCCTCCAGAACCCTCAGGAGCCCAACTATTTGGAGTAGTATCCACTTTGGCAGGCTATGAAATCCTGCTGAGATGTGCATAAGCGTTACATCTGGGATGACCTCTGATTCACTTTGAAGAGTCTTAGCCATATAAGCTCATTTGTCTTTACCATTTCCCCCTTTTATTCAAAGTCTTTTTCCATGTAGTGGTTATCACACTCACCACACACAATTTCTCTTTCTTGCACCTAGTCTTGAGCTTGGTGACCTATAAAATGGGTGCCTTGGTAACTAACAATGTGTTGTGGATACCCACACATACAGGAAACTTTTTCAAGTCCTAGTATTGTTGAGGCTTGATTTGCTTGTTATCATCCAAAACCCTGCAGAATGCCTGAAGCAATGTCTACATAGCTTGGTGTTTAATTTTGTCCATCTGACAAAGGAAGGGGTCCTAGATATTGTATTTTTCAGCATTGCTTGGCTTGTATTCACTATGGTATCTGCCCCATATTATGGAGTAGAGGGTGCATCCATTGAGCATATTTTGGACAGGACTCACTGGTTGTAAAGACATCACTATATTTCAAGGGCAGATGTAATCTTTTACATGCTTCACCATGCACTCTTAGAACCCTTCTGTCCCTATTTATAGTGTAGCCTATCTGCTTGATCATGGTGTCCATCAACCCAACTAATTTTAGCTAATGTTTTGGCTTCCAGGTTTCCCAGAAGCATGAGTGAAATATGGGCTGGAATATGCCAAATTGTTATATTGGCATTGGTTTTTTTTTTTGTTTTGTTTTGTTTTGTTTTTACACTAACCCAAGTATCTTCTCAGAGGGCTTTACCCCATATGTCCGAACTAGCTATGTTCCATTTCTCTTATTGCCAGCATCCCATCCAGAGTATCAGACTATGACACACAGCCCAGCAATTAGAGCATATGGAGACTGACATAGGATCATGGACTATAACCATCCAGATGGCTCATAGCTCAGCCCTTTGACTGCTTTAATGCTCTCCTTCAGCCATCCATATGGTGTTAATAGTTATTTGAACTGCTGTCATGTGCCATCAAGGGTGAGGTCCTCTGCAGAAGCCATCCGCATACCAGGCATCTTCCAATGAGGCTCCTACTCATTATATTATTAATGCTGCTTTCTCTATTGCTGGAATAGGTGGTGCAGGAGAATTTGGATCCTCTACATATGTAACTGTCCCCAATAACTTATGTAACTCTTTAGATCGTGGACTAGTATGGAGAGAGCACCATTGTTGTAAATAAGTATTTGATTTTTATAGTGTGCTACCTGTGCACAAACACTTTTAGACTGGCTACAGGTGTGTTTGACTGTCATTTCCACTTAATGGAAATGATATTCACAGTTATTGACAAAGTCACTGTTATAGGGTCAGTTTGCATAAGAGGAAGATATACTGCTAACAGTTGTTTTTCAATAGGACTATACCATTGTTTTGTTCCTGATCATTGCTGACACCAGAACCCAAGTGGTGTCCCACTTCCTGCTTTCTTTTTGCCACAGGACCCACCCAAAAACTTCTGGTTAGGTGGCAATATCCAATTAACAAGCTTGCCTTGCTGTTTAAGTCCCTAGAGATTGGATCTGGTTTACAGCTATTTTCTATAACTTGGACAGGAGTGACATTTGACTTACATGACCAAACTTCCCCTAGGAATTTTACAGACTGTCCAGGCCCCTGGATCTTAGCATTTTTGGTGGCTCATCTTCAACATTACAGGCCCTGCAATGGCAGGTGCACCATTTTTGGAGATATAATACTATAAGGAGTAAGCATAATATTGTCAATAGAGTGAAACACAGCAACATTTGGTGGCTTTTCCCATTTTGCTAGATCAGATGCCACCACTGCATGGCAGATGGTCAGGCTGTGTAGGTGCCCTTGTGGTAAAACCTGTAAAGTCCACTGACCCCCTTCCACATAAATGGCTACTGACCTTGGCTATCTTCAGCTAATAGGATAATGGAAAATTGTTAACCAAGTCTAGTACATAATGGAACTCTCCTACCTGGGCAAATAAGTTATCAAGAAACATTGTAATATTTGAAAGTGTGGCATGAATAGGAGGAACAACCTCATTTCATTCTTGATAATAGACCTTCCTTCTCCCACTCTCATCAGGTTTTCTCACTGGCCATACAGGACCATTAAAGGGCTCTGTGCTGGTCATATGCTCCCCACTCTGGCCAGTTCTTGTAGTGTTTCATTGATTTCAGCATGTCCACCTGGGGGGCAATATTGTTTAGTATGGGTGACCCTCCTGGTTACAGGCAGGTGCACTGGGGACCAATAAGTTACACCTCATATAATTTATTTCATCCTGCATATGTGTAGGCAAAATTCACTGGTGGTGACCTCTAAAATATATTTGGGTATGGGAGAAATATATATGACACAACTTTAGAGTGTGATGCATCACATTTGTAATGTTTGGGTAGTGTCCACTACTCATATGGCTTTTCCCTCATTTACTTCTATCACCTTTAGAAGCCCATAGGTCTTCTCATGGGGATTCTCATAGGTCAGTGTGCACTGTGCTCCAATATCAATAAGGGCTAAAATGTGTAAATGGTTTTGTGGAGACCAGAGGATATCTAGCTCTATGTGATGCCTTCTGTTCACCTGGTGTCACGCATATTTGCAGGTTACTGAGGTCACAGCACTAGCCTTCAGAGACAGGGGTATCCACTCCCTTATACCAGATTACTTTCCTCCGGAGTTGCTGAGGGAGTAATAACCAGTGGCACAGATTTAGATGTAGGCAGCATCTGTTATCTTTACTCCTTAGGCAGCTTTTTTCAGAGACCTAATAATATAACATTAGGTTGTTTGTTTGTTTCTTTGTTTGTTTGTTTTAGGGAGACTGCAAAAATTAGATCAGCCTATATTGGTTTAAAAGGTCCATGTATGGACCCCCTCTTTCCCTTCCCTTGCAAGATCTCTTTGGTTAATTTCTTGATGCCTTTTGATCAAACTAATTCCATCTCACCTGGGTCTGCTATTGTCTGAGTCATCTGGTGAATGGGCTAGCCAACTAGTGGGCTTAGAATATCTACTAATGTCCTATTCCAGGCTGGAAGCATGATTTGGAGGACTTTATCCTTTATACTGCTTGTGAACATTTCATCAAAAGATCGACAAAAGTTCAGCATATGATGCCTTCTTCTTTCCTAATTCCTGTCTATATTCTGTAATTTTTCTATAGATGTCCATTTGCCTATTGTAAATGGTATATCCTCTACATTAGGCCAGACCAATTTTGCAGCTTAAATGTGCCATACTAACATTTTTTGAATGCCATCTGGTCCTTGCTGTGCCTGGTGAAGATGCTGATGGAGAGAGAGAGGTGTAATTATCCTAGCCATTACTGTCAATTTTATTCCTAGAAGCATAATACCATTTCCTCTTACATCCCATAATCTAAGTAACCAAGGAGCTATGGTCTCTCAACCTTTTTCTTTAAAGGTTTCTGTTAGTTCTACTAATTCTGCAGGGATATCCTCTTTCATTACTATCTGCTTTTGAGCAGGAATCTCTTCCTGTGTGTCATCAAGAGACCTGATTACTTTCTATTTTATAGTTATTAATGGTATTGCTTTTACAGAGTCATCTTCAATTGCAATTTCCTCCTTCAATCCTTACTCTTCTGCAGTCTCCCAGAGATCCCATGCCTTTGAATCCCAGGTTTCCCTCTGGATAACTGCCCAGACCTGCCACTGTGGCATCCTTCATACATGCATTCTGGGAAATTTACATGTTATTACTTCTAATCATCCCTCTTGGTTTGTACCTTTTTGCCAATACATTAGCATTGTTGGAACAGGCTAACCTAACATCATTTTCTAGAGCTAAAGACTTCTAATCTTCTTACTTCAGCATGTGCTTTTAAAAGAATTATTAGAGAATTTTCAGATTTACAGAACAATCATCCATAAAATACAGAATTCCCATACACCACTCCAACAACAGCAATTTGCATTAGTGTGGAACATTTCTTATAACTGATGACATCAAATTTTTATAATTGTACTATTAATTAAAGTCCATGGTTTAACTCAAGGTTTGCTGTTTGTGTAGTGCAGGTCCATGGAATTTTTAAAAAATTATTCCGTTAACATATACATGATCATACCTTTCCCTTTTTAAGCATATTTAGATACATATTTCAGTGATGTTAATTTTGTTCACCATGTTGTGTTACCATCACCACCATAAATTACCAATATATTTCCATTGTTCCAAATAGGAACATTGCATACTTTAAACCTTAACTTACCTTTCCATATCCTCACCCTATCCCCTGGTAATATATAGTCTAGATCCTGATTATGAGTACACTTATTCTAACTGGTCCAAATTAGTGATATAATACAACATTTGTCCCTTTTTGCCTGGCTTATTTCACACAATCTTATAACTACCAGGGTCATTCATGTTGTCACTTGTATCATAATTTAATTTCATTTTAACGTTGAATAGCTTTACGTTGTATGCATATACGATATTTTATTTATCAGTCCATCAGATGATGAACAGTTGAGCTGCTTCCATATTTTGGCAATGCTCACTATGAGCATCATGTGTACATGTATGTTTGAGTCCTTGCTTTCAATTCTTTTTGGTATATATCTAGTAGTGGGATTGCCAGATCACATAGTAGTTCTATATATAGCTTTCTGAGGACGTGCTAGATGTATTTGACAATGGCTACACCATTTTACATAGTAACTAACAATGAAGGAGAGTTCCTATTTCTCCACATCCTGTTAAACACTTGTTGTTGTTGTTGTTTTATAACAGCCATTCTATTTGGTGTGAATATTATCTCATTGTGGTTTTTATTTACATTTCCTTGATGGCTCATGATGTTGAGCATATTTTCATGTGCTTTCTGGCCATTTGCAAATCTTTAGCCCATTTTTTAAATTGCGTTGCTTCTCTTTTCCTGTTAAATTGAAGGATTTCTTTACATAGTCTGGATATTAACCCTTATCACATATGTGCTTTCCAAATATTTTCCCCTATTGTGTAGGTTATCATTTTCCTTTCATGATAAAGTCTTTTGAGAATAAAAAGATTTTAATTTTTATAAGGTCCCATTTATCTATTTTTTCTTTTGTTTCTTGTGTTTTGGGTATATCTAAGAAATAATTGCTTAACACAAGGTCTTGAAGTTGCTTCCCTACACTATCTTTTAAGGGTTTGATAGTTTTAGCTTTTACATTAAGTTTTGTGATGCATTTTGAGTTGATTTTTATATATGGTGTGTGTTAGGGGCACTTCTTTTTTTAGCAAATGGAGATCCAGTTTTCCCAACACAATTTGTTAAAAAGACTGTTATTTCCCAATTGAGTGGTCTTTTCTACCTTGTCAAAAATCAGTTGGTCAAATAATGAGGGCTGATTTCTGAGCTCTCAATTTAATTCCATTGGTATATATCCCTGTCCTTGTGCAAATTCCATGCTATTTTGATTTTTGTGGCTTTGTAATAAGTTATAAGATCATGAAGTATGAGACACACAACTTCATTCTTTTTTATCATGATGCCTTTGGCTATTTTGGGTATCATAGCATTTCATATAAACTTAATGATTGGCTTTTCTATTTCTGCAATGATGGTTGTTGGAGTTTTGATTGGGATTGCATTGAATATACAAATTATTTTGGGTAATATTCATAACTTAATGATATTTAGTCTTCCAATCCTTGAACACAGAATATCCTCTCATTTATTTAGATCTTCTTTGATTTCTTTTAGCAATGTCCTGTAGTTTTCTGTGGAAAAGTTCTTTACATCCTTGGTGAGACTTGTTCCTGATATTTGATTCTTTTGGTTTCTAATGTAAATGGAATTCATTTCTTGATTTCTTCTTCTGATTGTTTATTGCTTGTGTATAGAAACAGTACTGAATTTTTGGTGTTGACCTTGTACACCACCACTTTGTTGAATTCATTTTGTAGCCCTGGAAGCTTATTGTATATTTTTTAGAATTTTCTGTATATAGGATCATATCATCTGCAAAGAAGGAAGGTTTTGTTTCTTCCTTTCCAAATTTAATGTCTTTTATTTCTTTATCCTGCCTAATTTCTCTGGCAAAAGCTTTCAGTAAAATGTTGAATAACAGCAGTAACATTGGTTGTAGGGTCAAAGCTTGGAGTTCTGATGCCATGAAATAATCAAATCTAAACTTCATTAGAGATGCATTGTTCAACAAAATCAACTATTCTTGATCCTGGTGTCCTGCCACATGGTGAAAATGGGAGTTGATCTCTGCTGATACCCCTGCCTGGGACTCCAGAATCTACTGTGTCCCGGAGCTCAGCTGTGAGCCACCAGTCAAAGAGGTTGTCTCTTTCCAAGTCTACTTTCTCAGTCTCAGCTGTTCTTTTTTCTTCCAAAGTTTATTTGTGGGCTATCAGTCATATGGCTCCTTTCTTCAGCCTTCAGCTGTTCCCTGGGTGCAGGCTCTTAGTGAATTAATGAGTAGGCTTTCATTGGTAGTAAACCTCCTACTCCCTCATGGTAGAGTGAAAAATATCAGTTCCTTTCTCTGCCTTTCTCTATATCTCCATTTATCTAAAGCTATGGTAAGAGGGTGGAAACCCATCCTGAGACACACCTCACTGATGTAGTACAATCTAAAGTGCCCAACACCCACAGGAATGCATTAGTTCAAGAACATAGTTTTTCCTTTTTGGAATTCATAAAAGAACTTCAAACTGTCACAGTGGGCATCCTTGTCTTCTTCCTAATATTAGAGGGAAAATGTTCAGTCGTCCACCATTAATTAAGATTTTAGCTGTGAGTTTTTCATATGTGCTCTTTACATTTATGAAGAACTTTTCTATTCCTAGTGTTCTAAGTGTTTTTATCAAACAAGGGTACTGTATTTTGTCAAATGCCTTTTGTGCATCAATTGACATGATCATGGTTTTCTCCCCCCTCCATTCTGTTAATGTGGTGTATTATATTGATTTTTCTCATGTTGAACCCACCTTGAATACCAGGGATTAATCTCATTTGGTCAAGGTGTTTAATTTTAATATACTGTTGGATTTGGTTTGCTAGTATTTTGTTGAGGATATTTGTATCCATGTTTATAAGAGATATAGTTCTGTAGTTCTATTTTCTTATGTTATCTTTTTTTTGGGGCGTTGCTATGAGGGTGATGTCCTTATAGAATGAGTTAGGAAATGTTCCCTCTTCTTCAAGGTTTTTGGAAGAATTTGAGCAGAATTGGAATGAATTCTTCTGGAATGTTTGGCAGAATTCCCATGTGAAGCCTTGTGGTCCTAGGCTTCTATTTGCTGGGAGATTTTTTTATTACTGATTCCATCTCATTCCTAGTAATTGGTTTCTATAGATCTTCTATTTTTATTTGAGCCAATGTAGGTAGTTTGTGTGTTTTTAAGAATTTGTCCAATTCATATAGGTTATCTAATTTATTGACATATAGTTGTTCTTTGTATTCTGTTATAGTCATTTTTGTTTCAGTGGGGTTGATTGTAATGCCCTCTTTCCATTTCTGATTTTCATTATTTGTATCATCTCTTTCTTTTATCAGTCAGCCAAGCTAACCAAAGTCCGTTTTGTTGATCTTTTCAAAGAATCAACGTTTTGGTTTTGTTGATTCTATTGTTTTTTTGCTTGTTTGTTTCCTACTTCATATATCTCCATTATGATCTTTGTTATTCCCTTCCTTCACTCACTTTCAGTTTAGTTTTCTCCTCGTTGGTTAGTTCTTCTGGTTTTGAGTTTAGGTTTCTGATTTGAAGCCTTTCTTCCTTTTTTAGGTAAGTTTTTAAAGCTCTAAGTTTCTCTCTTAGCACTGCCTTTGTTAACTCTCGTAGGTTTTGGTATTCTGTAATTTCATTTTCATTCACCTAAAAATATTTCCTAATTTCACTTCTGATTTTCTCTTTAACCCATTAGTTGTTTAAGAGAATGTTGTTTAATTTCTACACCTTTGTGAAGTTTACATTTCCCACTCTTTTAATGATTTCTAGCTGCATCTTGTTGTGGTTGAAGAATATACATTGTCTGGTTTCAATAATTTTGAATTTATTAAGATTTGTTTTAAGACTCAACATATGTTCTATCCTGAAAATTGATGCACGTGCACTTGAGAAGAATGTGTATTCTGTTTTCTGTTGAGTTCAGTGTTCTATATAAGTCTGTTAGCTCTAGTTGGGTTAGTGTATCATTCAATCCCTTTACTTCCTTACTGATCTGATTATATGTTCTATCGATTATTGAAAATCGTGCCCTAAATTCTCCTACTATAAATGTGAAATCACCAATGTCTCCCTTCAAATCTGTCAATATTTGATTCATATATTTTGGGACTATGCTGTTACTTCCCTATATATTTTTAATTGTTACATATTCCTGTTGAATTGTCCCCTTTTTCAGTATAAATTGACCATATTTGTCCCTCATAACTGCTTTTTACTTGAAGTCTATTTTATCTGATATTAGTATAACTCTCCCAGCTCTCCTTTGGTTACTACTTGCATGGTATACTTTTACATCCATTCACCCTCAACCTACATGTATCTTTGAATTTAAGTTGAATCTCTTATAGACAATGTAGAGTTGGGTCATGTTTTTTAATGCATTCTTCCAGACTCTACTTTTTGACTGGAGAGTTTAATCCATTTACATTTAAATTCTCTATTGGCAATATGGAACTTTCCTTTGCCATTTTGCTTTTTAGCCTTTAACTGTAATAACTTTTTTGTCCCTCACTTCCATTAAAGCCTACTTTTATATTTATTTGCTTTTTTGTGTTGTACCATATTGCACGAATTCTCATTTTTATCTGTATATATTTTCCTTGTTTTTACTATGGGTTTAAAATTCAACATCCTAAAAATATAATAATCATACTTGGCTCAATACCAACTTAACTTCAATAGCATGCACATATACTTTTCCTACAACATTCTGTCACCCAACAATTTTTTGTGCTTTTTATTGCTTAAGCCTTTGTACATTGTACATAAAAAACAATAATTTATCATTACTATTTATGCATTTGCATTTTTCCACCTGTAGGAAGTAAGGAACATACCACTGTCTAGTGTCTTTCCTTTAAGTCTTAAGAATACCCTTTAGCACTGTTTGTAGGGAAGTCTAGTGGTAAGGAACTCCTTTATCTTTTGCTTATCTAAAGATATTCTATTCTTTCCCTCTTTCTGAAAGAGAGTCTTGCAGGATAAAAAATTCTTGGCTGGCAGTTGTTTTATTTCTGTGCTTTAAGAAATTCATCCAACTGCCTTCTTTATTAGTAGTATTATTAATTATTTGTATTACCAATATTATTATATTAGCCTATCAGTATCTTTTCTTCATTTATTAAGTAAAAATTTGTTACATAAAATGCATGCATAACATACAGGCTCCCATACATCACCCCACCACCAGGACCTTGCATTATTGTGGAACATTTGTTACAAATAATGAAAGATATCATCAAAATATTAGTACTAACTATATTTAGTATAGAAACATGAGTTATCTTCATTTGAAATGATAACAAAGAAATCTAAGGAAATTATAGAATGTATGAGCCCTGCCTAAGAAAAGAAAATATGCTAACTTATTCTCAGGAAACAATCAAAACATTAAAGATAAATGAAACCCTGGTATAGCAACACTTTTACAGTGTACTCTTGGGACAGAAAGGTATCCAAAACTGCAATGTTCAATCTGGTAATTTGTATACAGGAAAAGATATCACCACAAAGATACACTCAACCTGACTAGAAAGAACCCTAATAGGCACTTCTAACTTAATTGTGTGCAGCTAAATTAGAAAGCATTGATTCTTGGATTCACATTTTTCTTTAAAGAAACTTCCTATCCTGCCTGGTAATCCATACCTACTGGACATCTAAAGCTCAAAATGACCAAGGATCAGAATCAGAGAGCATCTGACATAGACACTATCCCAACACTCCATACCAGGTCTGTAAAATTAATACTGGTAATCTTAGTCTTAAGTCACCAAAAAGTGAATGGCATCTGATGATGAGAGTTAACACAAGAACCAGGACAAGACTTGATTTTCATCAGATGAAATATACTCAATAATATTCATTATTGTCTTTTTAGCTGTCATTCACGTTTTAATCCCACCTTCACCTCAGACCATCTTTGTCCCTCCAACAATGAATAATAAATCCTAACCATTTTTTAAATTTTCTTTCTTACACTTACTCACTTCCCAGGCCCTTATAACTCATCATCTTTTTTTCCCAGCAAGACAATGGACTGATCATGTAGAAAATGTATCAAATTGCTGGACCTGTGCTAATTTAGACTCCCCAGAAGGACCCCATTTATTGGCCACAACCATAAGCATTCAAACCTGGAAAACATTAAATATATCAAAGAGAAAATGTAAATATTACATAAACTTGTGAACACAGTTACTTAATACTTAGTTGGTTAAATCTTAGATCTTGGAAAAACTGGATTCATAGCATATTTCAAGTCTTGCTAATCTTTTTTATTTTTTTTGCTAATCCTTTTTTATTGTTATTAAAGTATCTCTTACTCATTGTTTCATCAGAATTATACCCCCCATCGCTTCCTATGTCATGCTGTTACCAGATTTTGTCTAGGTTCTTGACTATGCTGTAGAAAAGAATTTCAAGGGCATAACAGATTAGTTAACCCAGTAACTGATTAAGGAATGGTGAGAAGAGAAATGGGAGAAAATAACAGATCATAGGTCCCAGGTAGAGGGGATGGGGCTGAAGAGTGATAAAGAGGACCAATTTAAAGGGTACAATTTCCCATTATATATTATAAATGTCCAGGTTTTATTTGCATGTTGATCCAGGCATGGGCAAAGAAGCCAGAACAGGGTTCCAAAAGCAAGAGAGAGATTCAACCTTTGTATCTGCTTTTAAACCATTATTCTACACCATTGCTAATGTCATGGGAGGAGTCCCAGCTGTTTGCTGTTTTGATTGATTACCCCACCTATCAATCCCCCAGAAGGGCCCAATGATAATGTCCCTGGAGATATCCGTGGCTTCTCCTTGATTCTGGAGGAAATCACATTCATGAGGGTATTCCAGCAGCCATCTTGTGGCTATTGATATCCAAGTGGCCTTCTTGCCAGTTTCCAGATCCATATATTGATTCCCTACTTTACTAGCCGGCTTCAATTCTATTGTGTCAAAACCTTGATATTGAAGCTTGTTTTATGAAACTTATTTCTGTAATGATGAAACTAAACATAATTATAACTGTAATTAATTCCTGAGTCATGCCCTGAATGCCTCCTTGTTGCTGAAAATGGGCCCTTTCTAAGCACAACTGAAAATAAACTTACTACTCTACCCCTACATGGGCTATGACTCTTAGGGATGATTGTCCGTAGTGCTGAAGGATTAATAACAAATGTTAGTCAGCAATGCTTTTGGAGAAAGATCTTGATGAAAAGGGGTAAATGTAAACAGAAATAGAACAAAATAGAGTTGCTATAGCTAAAAGACTTGAAATGGTGTCAGGAGGTCATTCTGGAGGTTACCCTTATCCAAATCTCAGCCAGATATAACAAACTGCCAAAGTATGCAAAATTTCAAGCAACAATGATCCTCAAAACCCTAATGACATCTGGAAACCATGAAAAGATAAAGAACTCAGTAAATTACCTTACCTGAAGGACAATAGAAATACTCCAAAAATCCCCCAATCTCATACAGCTTATCTATCTTTTTCTATTTCTTTACAAATCCTTGCCTGGAAGTGCCATGTTAAGACACAATTTGGGTTTCTCCCTGAATCTGTGCTCCCCAAATTGCAATTCTAAGATCCAAAATAAATACCTTTGTTGCCTTGCAGATTAGTTTGCAATATCTCAGCTAAAAGGTGCCTGTAATTGATGGGGAAATAGAAAATAAAAACAAAATAATCTGAAAACCCAGAAAACCTCTCCACTAAGATAGAAGAGGAAGGAAAACAATTTTATTATTGAATAACCATTAAATGAGAAGGTGATACATCATAAGCAATGTACAAAGAAATTTCAAAGGCAGACAGAACTCATGCTTTTTATGTGGCTAAGCAGACACAACCCATTACATACACATTTCTCATAATTTCAGAGCCATGGACAGGTTTAAAATTTGGAACCAATAACATTCCTCACCCCATCCTACTGAGTTTTGCACAACTCTTACCAGTTTAAATGGAGATATTTTCTTTAATTAAATTTCAATCAAATGTATTCCTTCGTTGAAGAGACCTTTTGTGTGGTAAAATTTGCAAGAGACTTAGCCATTTATATACATTTCAAATTTGTATATATATATTTCAAAAGGTGAGAGATCAAGCCTTACAATTTTGGGTTTTTTAATGTAAATCCCAAAAGAGATGTGAAGGAGGAGGAAGTCTTCTCCCTTATGTCCAACAAGAATAATAAAGCTGTTCCTCTTTTTAATTTGTGTTTGCCCTCACATATCACACAAACACATAGAGATAAGTGCAGTGCCTAATGATGTTAAGGGGAATATATAAAGTTAAAATCAAGAAAAATTGCATGTCATCTATCTTGGATTTGGAACCTAGATCAAGTGAATTGGTTTGGGGCTCAACCTACCAATTGACTAAAAGCCTCAGTCTTTTTACATGAAGTTACCTGTTGACAGAGGACATCCATTCCATTAATGGGAAAAGGATAGTCTTGGGAGGAACAACCAGGAGAGAAACATTTTTAGTCAACATGAGCCAATTTTAATAATTAATGGAGCAATTACTTCTTTTATTTATCCTCTCTGCAAGCACTTCACTTCCTGTTGGAACCCTTTAAACAATGAGTGATTCCTAGGCTTCAAGAGATTTGGGCACCCATGTCCAACAGAGCCAGGTTCTTTTGTTATTTTTGGAACCCAAAACATATTTTAAAAGGTAAAAGTGGGATTATCTGTCAGAAGGGGACTGTTTACATGATCGCTGAATTCCTATGTTGGCATGGGTGCCTGTCTCTGATATAGATTAAGAATAGGCATGGAAGTTAAGGCTGAATGAAGGGCAAGATGGCCATGGGTTATAACATAGCTATAGTACGTATTGTAATTGCTCCACCAACTTACCAGAGATCACCCAATTTAGGACTTCCTTGACTCTTAGTTTCCAATATAAACTCTCGATCATTTTGGGTTCACGCTTAGGTGGGGGCCTGTGTGTAGATGCATCTTTCAGCCTAGGACAGGATAAGACTTCCTGCTGACAAAAGTTTGGTTTCAGCCAGGAGGGGTGATTCTTGCAGAATTTACAGAAAACTTTGGACTAAGTGTTTGGCTTTCATGACTTTCCATTAAATCCAGAATATGTATGGTCTCTTCCATTGTCTGTAAGGAAGAATGATATGTGTGAGTCTTAATGTGTGGTGACAGCTTCAAAGCCACAAAAATCCATCCAACAATGTTTATTTGGGTAGGGTCCAATATTTAAGCTGTGGGTCACTCTCACTCTTCAGGAGAGCTACTAAACTATTCAGTATTCTCTAGGAAGACAGACCTAACATTAGATATCTCTAAATATTATGAAACTTTACATAATTTTCTCACATAGCTGTGGGGATGCACAAGTCCAAATCTGTAGGGCAGGCTACAGGCCAAGAACTCTGATGAAGATCTTCATGAATTCCCCAGGAAACACTGGCTAGCTGAAATAGAGATGGAAATTCTCTCTTCTGATGGTTGAAATAATTGCCTCTCCCTTTAAAGTCTTCAACTGATTGGATGGGGCTTCCCTCATTGCTGAAGGCAATCTTCTTGTTGACTACAGATGTATTCAACTATAGATGTAATAAACTTATTGATGATTTAAGTACACAAACTGTAACAATTAGGTCAGTGCTTGCTGACCAAACAGCCAGGCATCAGTACCTTGCCATGTTGATACATAAACATAATCATCACACGGCCCCTTTCCTCAATCCCTTGCTAGCAGTCAGGCACTGGAAAAATCACCCCTTTTTCAGGTACTAGAAAGCTCATTGGAATCAATTGAGTCAAGAGTAAAGGGAGTACCTATACTTTACACATGAAATCAACACCATCACACATCATAGAACTCACTGGACAATTTTCACTTTTCTGCATGTCCCAGAAAAAGGACAGGCCCAAGAATCAACACAATTGGCCAATCTTCAGGTAGCCATATTAGTCCTGGATTCATTAGCCAACATTAAGCCCCATCTCCACATTTTCACAGACTCTTGGGCCATTGTCAATGGTCTGGCTATCTCATTCAGACAATGTCAAGAAAATTTAGTATCCAAAGTGATTCCTTTGGAGAAATAGACTCTAGGAATAATTTGCGTCACAGAGACCTTAATATAAAGGAGGCCACATATGTCACTACACAAACTAAAGTCACCTTACTGGATATCACTGACACATTCCTCCAATTTGGAGAGTTCCATACATTTTTCTGAGTGTCCAAGATAGCCATTTCACTTCCCAGAACAGAATTCTGAGTTCTTGAAGACTATCAAAATAATTTGATTGCTGGTATCTTATAACCTTCATCCTTCCATGTTACCCTTTTGCCCCACATCTGCATACGCTTGAAAGAAAGCCAAGTTGCTCCCTCCTTTGCAACCACTGGGAGGTTCAAATCATGCAAGGCCCTGATGATGAACAGGAACACTCATCCCAGGCACAACCCTAATAAACATAAATGCCCTAATGATTTCCTTGCCCTTTAAAGTCATTTTTAAGTCACCTGGAATGCCTTTCCTACTCTCCCCTGGAAGTTTCATTATGTCAGTAGTAAACATTTTCATACTGTCTTGGTGTTTCTGCAGAGTAATTAATCTTAAAATCCACAAAAGCTAGCATCGGGATCCAAACTGTTAAAGTGTAGCCACAAATGTGAGTGTGAAAGAGTTATGCTGGATGGTGTGGAAAGAGTTTCAATGTGTGGATGTTTAATTGCACATTGTGATTATGTAGAGTGATAGATAATTTGCACAGAAATGTGTGCAAAAAATTGGAATATTTTTGGGTGGAGCAAAGGGTGTGTGGAAGGTTTGTTTGTTTAACAAGTGTTCATGGAGAGGCAGTTGAATGCTGCAGTGTGGTGGGAAGAGTGTGGCATAGCCTTTTTGGGCAATATGTATAAGCTCAAAGAAAACATTCAATGATTAGAAATTTAATGGCATGCAAAGGATGTGTAAGGCATATAAATTGAATGATGCAGAGTATGTGAGCATGATTAATAGGTGAATGGAACAGCTTGGAATGCAAGGAGTCCTAGATAGATGACAGAACATGTATGCCATGTTTTTTTAAAAATTGCAAATAGAGGCTCTACAAGGATAGTTAGTTGGCACCGTTTATTAGCCCAAGGGATGCTGATGCAAAGGACCAGAAATCTGTTGGCTTTTATAAAGGATACTTTTTGGGGTAGGAGCTTATAGACAAGGCAAGAAAGAGTAAATTACTTCCCTTACCAAAGTCTTTTGTCATGTTTTAGAGCAAGATGGCTGCCAGTCTCTGCAAGGGGTCAGCCTTCTGCCTTCCTCTTCAGGCTCTGTGGTCCCACCTACATCTGGTCTCAGCTGCAGTCTGGTATAAGCCTCATCTCTCTCCCCAGGGCTTGTTTCTTTCCAGGCTCAGCTGCTCTGCTGTCTTCACAAGGTCAGCTGTAGATTTTCAGGCTCATTCTTTTCCTGGGACTTCTATTGTGTCTAACACAGTGTTCTCTTTTTCCTCATGTATCTGTGTCTCTGTGTATTTACTTTCCAGGGCTCCAGCGTCAAAATTCACTCTCTCTCTTCTGCCATGTCATTTTCTCACCCCATTGTTGGGTGGGGGCTTAACATCTTACTGCCTTGGCTGAATCAAAGACTAAACCATAATTTAATCAAGTAAAAATGAAGCCTCTGAATCTAATACAATCTAAAATGCTCAGAGGAACAGACAAGTTTACAAACACAATCCAATATCTATTTTTGGAATTCATAAACAATGACAAACTGCCACACACAGTTTTGGTTCTACTCTCATTTGTAGTACATATTTGAGTTAGTCAGTATACACAAGTTGATGCCATTCCTTTCCACTGCTGGCATACCCATTTTATGCCACATACTTATCCTTCCATGCAAAATCTCTCTCTACCCTTCAACACCCACAGGTTGCCCACCTATTCTACAACATCCAATGACCACTCTTGCATTCAGTTTTTCAAACATCACTGTTAGCACATTCACCCTGTGTAATTTGAATATCACTGCCTACAAACCCATAATACTTTTATAATACTTATTATAATTTTATGCTACTTGTGCCCCATCCAATTTTTGTTTCATGCACTCCTCTCTGTGTTATTCAAATTAACATGTTGCACAACCAAATGTTTACTTCCATTTTCAGTCATCGTACACCCAAGTGTGTCATTCCACTATAAAATGTGCATAGGCACATTTTGCAATTACATGTATACTTGAACACCATTTTGCCTCACCCAAATTACTTCTTGCACATTCAGGTGTTGTTTTCACTTATCAAGCTTTCATTCCACTTTTATTCAAATTATATTCTGTGTACATTCTTTGTGAACTCTTAAACTTCCCATCATTGCTAACTATCACTGAGCTATTTAACTTAAAAAAACAGGTTGTGCCATTCACTTGCACTGCTTGAACACCCAGTCTCCCCACTGAATTTTGACCCCTCTAAAACTCAGTTTGAGATTCAGCAACCACTCCTTCCACACCTATTAAGAACTATGTAATGTCCACTCTTGCACAACTGCTCTCTACCACCCAACAACCACTCCCTAAAACTCACCAAGAGTTATTTGACCACCACTAATGACACAACTGTACTACTCAACTTACATCCTTCCACATTCTTTACAAACTACCAACTTAAAATCACTGCTCCATCTCTCTACTATGCACCTTATAAACACCACAGAACTAGGCTATGCCATCCACCTCCATATTTTGCACACCCACTCGGTTATTCAACAGTCACTCCTTGCATGCTGCATTTACCTCAAATTCCTTGCAAATCCAGTTTTCTCAATACTACTTCAATTTGGAATAACACTTGTTTGTGTTATTCTGTTTACTTCCTCTGCAAAGCAAATCTATGCTATTCCTTTCACTCCTTTCTCATCCTCTGACATTCAGTTCTCACCCCATGCATAATTGCTGTGTATTATTTCACAAAGGCTCATTATACACCCACTCTGTGCCATTCTTCTATCACACTTCACTCACTCTCAGTGTGCTATTAAACTTTCACTTCTTCTACACCTATTCTGCAGTATTAAAATACATGCACTTCCACTCTGGGCCATTCCACACTGTCTGATACTAAACTTTATGCTATTCAATTATACTTGTTGCCTAATTTTCACAGGTTTACTTAAGTCTATTTATTACACACCACCCTATGCCATTCAATTATTACTTCTTACAATGACCACTATTTACAATTAAATAGCACCTCCTTGAACACGCATTCTGCATCATCCAAATATGGCTTCTTGACATACAGCTATTACATTCACCTATCATACTTGCACATCCACTGTGTGATAATCAATGTTTTCTATACCCACTACAATTCAGTAAACATCCAATATTTTAATGCTGTCTGAGGAATTCAACTTTCACCCATTGCACAACCAGGCTGTGCCATGCATTTGACTCTTTGAACACTTACCCTATGCCATTCAACTTTCACTTTTAGCATATTTATGGCATGCAATTCAAAACCACTGTTTGAATCGAGTCATTAGTTGACCAACGGGAGCACACTCTAGGCTACATTCATAAGTACAGTTCCAGAAACATATTATAAAACAAGCTTGTTGAAGAGCTGCTGACTCTGTGGTTCCCAGACCCTAAAGCCTCTACTGTACTCAAAGAGCTACCCCATCAGCAAACTTCTGTCACCTCCAGAGTCTAGAGAAACCAATAAAAAACTTTCACCATTGTTCTCCCTGAAACATCACATCACCATTCATGCCATTGCCATCTCATGTTGTTCATGTCTTCCATGTTTCATTTGGGGCAACCACTTCTATAGATCCTAGGATATCGGTGGAATCCTGGCTTCAAGGGATTCTGAGAAAGTGTTTAGCATTGCAGTCTGGAGTAATAAAATTTATGTTTAGAAAGAACTTGGCATTCATATAGAATGAGTCAATCTGAAAAATATACCTCAATTGAAGACTGTAGGATAAATAGGATGATTTAATGGAGTTTCACTTACTGATCTTTCTTGCCAGTATATTCAGAGAAACATATGACCCACCTGTGGTGAAATCACAGGCATAACAGTTATTATTATGAATATTTTAAATTTCTTAGTTAAGTCTCTTTTGAAAGAGGGCACTCAGTAGAAGGAGAAAATAATTTCTGAGTCCCTTTTCTCTGATAAACTTTCTTTACATATAATATGATCCACAAACTACAGAATCCAAGATGATAGCTTTTCTTGGAGAGAGCTTTTAAATGCAAAAAATGGCTTTAATAAGTTAAATCCACATTATTCACAGTTAAAAGTATCAACAGTTTTTACTTCATTGTTCACAAATGTGAACTGACTTGTTTTTCACGAGTAGAGTTAGAACACTTTTCAGATCTGTTCTCAAATCCGTTCACATGGTCAAAATTCCTTCCTGGAAATTTACTGACTATCAGCACTTTGGGGCTTAAGGTTCCACAGACCCTCTTCCACATCCAACATGAAACCTCAGTTGTTTCATTGCAGTTTCTCTTGCAAGTGTTCTCCTTTGTCAGTGGTTTCCTTCACCAAGTCTACCTAAATAGCTGAATGGTGTGTCTTTCACCCTGGCTAAAGTTATTAGAAATAACCAGGGATTGTTAAGTATGGCCTTAGTCCTTTTAAATGGTAATAAACTTTTTTTCAATCCGTTGTGCCAGACCACAAAGGACCCATGGGTAAATGGATTTACTCCACTGAAACTCCTCCATATCCACTCTAAAGTCATTTAGATCTTAGGCCAAGATTCATCTTGTCACTGATTCAGATATCATTTCCTCCCCCTGAATTTTCTACATATCATAACCAAATCTTTCAGTTATCAGGCTTCTGGATCTTTAATTTAACTTTACTCCTGATATTACCTCAGGGTTGATCACATCAAAACAGTGATGTGATACGATTAAATGGACCAAAAACTGTAATGGAAGTAAACTTTCTTTAACATCATAGGACACCAAAATACAGGAGGAACAGTAATAAAGGATGGTTAAAATGATCATGATTAAAGACCCAAGATGATGACAGAGTAGGGAGTGCTAACAATCAGATTGTCCCACTAGGCAGCTAATAATCAGTCAGGAGCTGTTTGGATCACATTTTTGGAGGAATCCAGAGGCTAGAGGAGCACCATAATAGAAGCAGGGGTGATTGATAAACACAAAAGATTCTCAGGATAGTAGGATTTGTGTTCAACAGGCCCAGATTGGCGAGCCACTGCTTGAGCCCCTATGCCAAGAAGGAGTGGAACTTGGGTGCAGTCAAACCCAATCCAGATTTACCCAGAGCACATTAAATGGCTTCAACACATTCAGACTCAAGGCATACCACGAAGGAGAGAAGCACACACTCTCTCACAGGGCAGTGCAGATATTAACCCCACATACCTTAAAGGGCTGTAGCACTCCTGGCATCAGAAAGGAGAGGAAGCTCTTACAGACTGAACTGTTTCTCTTGGACAGCATTGGAAGTGTCACCCACCCACCTCAGGGGACACAGCACAGGTTGTGGAAGATGATTAGAGAACTCAGATCCGAGGGGTTGGGATATGTACAAGTTTCATCTTGTTTAGGATGGCATCTTCAGTCTCAATCATTCCCCCATCAGGGTAAGTCATCTGAAAAGGCAAAACCTTATGGTAGCAGGGAACAACTGGATGAAGAGCACTGTCTGCTAGGTATATTAGGAAAGCATAGATTTGGGGAGATGTGAGAAAAAGATTAGTGGTCTTTAGGTCTTCCTCTCCAGACCCCATTGAAATCTATATAAACTACCTTCATGGGTCCTTGGGCCTGTTTTGACTAGGAAATCTGACTGGGAAAGTTGTATCCAGGGGAACAATCTCACCAAATTTAGCCTTCTAGAGAATAGCAGCTGGAGAAAACAAAAGGAATATTAAAAATATACATAGTTGAATGGGGAACGGTGTATGGCCGAGCAAAGAACACAGCTTACAGACCACATGGCCAAGAGACTCTGCCTGGAATCTTCCTGAGAAGAAGGTTGACAAAAGACCCTGCAAGACCCCAGCTATGAGATCCCATTTGGAAAAATGAGATCCCATTTGACCCATGGGATCCCATTGGGTCAAGGGAAAGCCCTGGATACACTCAAAATGCCACACCATTTGCCCCCTGAGAAAAGACAAGTGGGCAACCAATCAGAGTAAGAAAAGCTGGGGCCCTGCCTCAACATAATAAGAGGGAGGAAGAAAGACAAAAATGCTCTGACCTGAGGTCCCACACATGCATCTCACTCTGCAGCCCACCTGTAGTCGATGCTCCAGACCATGTACATTTTTCATTTTCTTGTTTCTAAATAAGATATTTATTCCCTTGCCTACTCTATGGCATGTCCTTGAATTCTTTATGCAACATAAACCAAGAACCTAAAAGCCCAGAAACTAGAGCCATCTGGTAGTATTATTTGGCAAGCTAGCCAGGAGATGAGAGGCAAGTGGTGCTCCCTGACCCGCCACCAGAGACTGGTGAGTTTTAATTAAAGCCTGTCTGTGCCCTCTTTTTTCTTTCATAATTGAAGTCTTATTGGTTGTGTTGAAGGTATCATAGATATTATGAACAATTTGCACACAATTCTTAGTGTTCATACCAAGAACCTACAAAGCCATGTAGTTGTTTTTCTAAAATTATTCCAGTGAATTTCTAGCTTAAATTTTGGAGGCAAGTTTTGCTTAAGAGGATACCAAGTTTCAATATCTTCAAAGTTTAATAAGCTCTTACATTTTTAAGCTTTGCTAATTCACAATTTAATATCATACACACTACACACCCACATTTCCAATCTTTTACAGCACATAAAACATCATGACCAAGGATGTTACAGGGTTCTGACAGGGAGAGGCAATATCAGGGAGTGGTTTTAAGAAACCTGTCTACTAAAAAAATATGGGAATAGGAGTAATTTAAAATGTTCAACACATATTAAATGCATAACTGATTCCAAATCACCCTTTAGTATGTGATGTATTATAAAGTATAAAAATTGCCAACCCCCACTAGAATGTAAGTTGATCCCCAAGACTGTCAAAGTCTCCCATAATTCAATATCCCACTATGTTTGGGTTGTACCAAAAAACAAACAACTGGCAAATGATTTACTCTCTTGAAGAAAAGCATTTACACTTAAATCAAATGTGATGAGGAGTGATATCTATCTCCTTCTTAAAAATATTTCTTCTACAGCTACTAAAAAACTTACTTCTGCACAATACCTTATAAATATATTCCTCTGGATTCTACAAGAAGGGAGAAAGAGGGAACACTGATAAGACATGGTAGACAGTATTAACCAGACTTGACTTCTTTCCCTCCTGCTTCATCAGAGGCTGGACTATTCATTTTTAGTTTTTCCATTTTCTGCAGGTAAATCTTTAGTTTCTTGGTTAACCACTTCAGCTTGTTTTCCCTTTGCTCCCCTTTTTTCTTTTGATTGCACTTTCTTGTCTAAAGGTTTGTCCTTTCCTGCTGCTTCTTCTGGCTTCACTTCCAGTTCTGCAGGGGCGGGTTTAGTGGATGGCCTAACTGTCCTTCTTTTGTGCTCCTCCTTCTCTGCTGCTTTGGCTGAGCTTACCTTCCTCTTGGGCACCCTGGCAGTGCTGCAGGACATGGTGCACTGAGAGCCTTCTTGAAGCCGGGCTGCTGGCCACTGCTTCTCCTCCCACTGCCAGAGCTGCTGGACTGTGCCCTCTTTTGTTTTATTAGTGATTTTACCTCTGGGTCCCCTGAGGTTATTTGCCTGTAAGCCACAGATCAGTCTCTGATTCTTAATTGCCTCTTAATACCAGGTTTAACTGCAGAACTTGTCCCAGGGAATGGCCATGAGATGAGCTCACTCATGGGCTAACTCCAAAGACCTCTGCAAAGTAGGCAAAAGAAACATCCCCATCTAGTCCCTTTCCTAGTGGGAAAGCCGATTTGAGAGTTAAGGTCTGCAAAACAGACTGAAAAATCTCCTAAGACCTCAAAGTCTCTGGGGATACCCAGAGACATAAGGCTCCCAATACCCAGAATGTGGAGACATTGGCCAGGCTCCTAACCTCCAGGGCACTGGTTCAGTGAACAATCCATTCCCCCAGGCCTATCAGTGGGACATCACCATGTCTGATGAATGCATTTATCTTCCTCTGGGATAAAGGGTGGCTTCTAATTTGGACAACTTGTAGAGCCTAACTCTAGAGAAGGACAGATCCTTCAAGGAACTCCAACCTGCCTTGGATGGCTGTAGAAAGCTGCAGAAAATTTCCCTGGGCTCCAATCTTCCATTAAATGCCGTTTAGAGACAGCCTTTGCAGTTTTCAACAATTGAGACCATGCCAGGAAGATGGAGAAGGTAAGGAGGGGTCAGGTAAGGAGGGGTGGGCACGAGCTCCAAGACAGTCTAACCTTTTAACTTCTGCTCTCAAAAGCACTGTTCACCTCAGATACCCACATCCAGGCTCAAAATCAGTGGGAACATAGCCCTAAGTTGTCTCACCATGCCAACTGATGTGGACTTGTCCCAGAGAGGACAGAAGGGGTCTGAAGCCACTTGTGAATCTTAAACATGGAGGCCTTGGGTGACCCTTGGTGTGGCAGGTAAGATTGTTTATTTCTCAGTTAACATGGGCCAATTACTCTGTCTTAGCTTGCACCCCAGGCTTCTCCTAACCTTGGTTGTGCCCTATGAGGTGAGCAAATGGGGAATCAAGATCTGGGACATTTAATAAGCCTATTTCCTGTAGAATAAGGTAACCCCTCATATGCCACAAGTTAAGATTTTTAAAAATGTTCCTGGCTATTCCTAGCTCCCTGCCTATTCCCTTGTAACTCTTCAATCTTTCCAAATGAAAAAGCCTCACAGGGAGGTAACTAATGGAATGCAGCCACCAGAGCAGCCCCAATTCATGTCTTGTTGGGGACAGGTCTTCTCTGGTCCCCTTAGCTCTTTATCTAGCAAATTCCCAAGGATTTTCCTGGAGGAACAAAGCTGGAGGGTCCTTGCACAAGATTTCTCCCATGGACAGACACTGGGAGGGCTGCATTAAGATGATTCTAAAGCCAGGTCTTTCCCTAAGCTAAATCAGTGTGAAAAATTCCCTTTTGTCTTCTAATTTGTCCTTAAACTTCTGTTTAACTTTTAATCTGTGTTTGACTTTGTCAGTCTTGTCATTCCTAGGAACTCATAAATCAGATTGGGGTTAGCCTGTTACATATAGGATAATGGTAAATGATAATCTAAAAATGAGTCTTTAAATTTCAATATCACCCTGCAATTGTGTTTGATGTATAAAATAAATCACAAGTGGACTTAATTCAACTGTTGGAAAAGCACAGAAACTTAGCAACATTAATGTTACTAATAAAAGTGTTTTGGTTGCTTTAGTTAATAAACAAAAGTGCCCAATTTGTTCTAAAGTGAAAACTTACTGGAAACTATAGGAATAAAGATCATTATACAGATGCTATTTTATTATAAAGCAGCAGAAGGATAATTGAAATTGCTATAACTATGTGGATTTAGTCTAAACTTGCTACTGTAATGGTAAGTATAAACTGAATTTACCTTTGTTTATGGTAACTACAAGTCTATCCTCACCCCTTACCCTTGCTTTTGGTTATTTCATGACAACATCTGCCCCCCTCAGGAAAGACAAATTTAAGGCACCCTATCTCCTGTCTTTCCACTGGTGTTAATAGCCCTGATTTTGTCTTATGCCTTCAGCTGTGAACTAGATTGCTGCTGGGTGGATTTCTCAAACTTCAGGGCTGGATGTCCACTCTTCCAGTCCAGCAGCCACTGGCAATGCCCAGTAGCAAGGGCTCTGAGTCTTTGGGAGGTGAATCAAGCGCAGCAGCTCCAAACATCTCCCAAACCTTATGTAACCCTTGACTGGTCAGCATCCCCTAGCTTTTTAAAGGAACAATATTTGGGGAGATGCAGCTTGGAGGGTAATAGTTTATTCAGACTTGGGCCCTGGGACACCAGATTGCTTGACAAACACTTTTCATTTTTCCTAGAATAATGGTCATGTTCTCTAGCATAACAGACCTTGCTCACTGAAGGGTTAGGGAAGGGGAAACTGATCTTCTTCTGTAACACAGTATGGCCATAGAATGGCCTTTGAAATGGCACTCTAAATTATTACCCTATTTTTCAGTAAGACCTCCAGCATAAAAGGAAAGGGAAGCAGTCAGAGATTCCATATGGCCTTGAAAATGGCCAGCAATGTCCTGCCAACAGCACTGTAAATTATAACCCTATTTTCCAGTTACACCTGCTGTGTAACAGGGAAGGGAAGCAGCCAGAGATTATATATGTCCAACTGCTTATGGCTCTATCTCAGAACACAAGTTTTAATGGGTCTTGTAGGTTGTGTAATGCTTTGGAAGTGAAACCATCCCCAGAAAAGAGAAAACCTGAGAAGGAGTGTGATATCCTAGATGATCCCTTCCTCAGTTATCCCCCTCATTGTATCTCAGGTCCTGGAGCTGAGATTCTGAAGCCTAAGGCCCCAAGCCTACGGTCCCCTGAACCTAAGTCACCCTTGGACTCATGTCCAGGCTCCACACCCCATAGCTAGTCCAGCAGGAGTCACCAGGAGTGGGACATCTTTTCACCCTATCAAGGGACCTGAGAACAGCCTCTGCCCCATAAGTGAAGTAGCAAATGGAGATGCAGTTAAAATTAGGGTCCATGTTCCCTTCTCCCTGACAGATTTAGTTCAATATCAACATGAAAAACAACAGGTGGGATTATTTTAGGAGGGCCTAGCTGAATTTACTGAGGAAATCCAGCAGCTGACCCTAAATTTTGAGCTAACATGAGGAGATATGCATGTCCATGTGCTGCAACCCTGACATGGTGGTAAAGAAAGATAATCTTGATTCCTTTGGGAATCTTACATTTTCACAAAATAATGAAGAAACCTGTTTTTCCTGTACTGTAAAGTAAAAAACCTGTTAGTTAACATAATCTTGGCAAAGGTATAAAAGTAAAAAGCAAAAGACAAAAATAGTTTAAGTTCATTAAATATGTTATTGTCAAACACTCTTGTGTATTCAAGTCCGGCCCAAATACCCTGCATGGGTGCCTCTCTATTTGAGTTTTTGGCTAGGTTCGTCACTGACCCCAAAAGTAATAAAGGTGTCTACCACATCTCTGGTTATGATTCTGAAGAGGATTGAGAGTTTATTGAAGTTTTGGACTCTTGCAACAGCCAACAGTGGCTCAATATGGCCATATGTACAATGGACATTGTCTCCAGATCAGCTCTGTTTCATAGCACTCAAGGGCACTATGAACCAGGCCAGTGAAACCTTGGGTCCCTGCCTTCCTAGCTTCTCTCTAGGATCAACAGTGCTGCAGCATGCTGACTTTGTGAAGGACATACTAAGTGGAGCAATAATTATGAGAATAATGTGAGTAGAATGCAAACCAACACAATTGGCATTATGGGCTGCTCCCATGGAGAGATAGCATGTATGGTATTACACACCTGGAGCTTAGATTTATCAACTAAAACTCAAAGAGATACTTATACATTGGTGAGTTCATTAACTAGTATTAAGTATTGTACATATATGCTTGATGATTATGATGATATATTTTCTATTCTAGATCATATACAGAGGGATAGTGAATGTGTTAAAAGTCCTGGTAAACAATTCATTTTCTAAGTGGTTAATGAATATGATTATAAGATAAAGGAATGGCACTTTTAAGTATGCTATTTACCTTACTTGCCATATGCTTTTCTTGTTGTTGCCTGTATTGTCCTTGTGAGTTTGTCTAGATCAGTGCCTCTCTTCATACCTCTCCTAGCTGTACTAAGCATAACAACCACCATGAAAACTTGGGTTGGTAATTTAAAACAAACCCAGTGAGTCTACTGCAATCTCTCTGTAGAGTTCACCAACAGCAAAAAGAACTCAAGAAAGGATGCAATTTCCCATCAACTTAGGGAGTATACAGACTCTGAGGGCACTTTGGCCATTCTCACTCTCATGTTCCAGTATGTTATGACTGGACACTTTTTGGGCCTGCATACCGCATCTTCTTTATCCTTTTAATAGGAGCCTATATCTTAAATTTTAACTTTATTTCTTACAGAATCAATATCATGTGGGGAATTTCATCTGTTTCCAATGAGGGTGCCAGACCCATCTTCCCTCAACTACAATAGAATAGCCACAGAATTTTACACCTTTTCAGGTAGGGTCTATTCCTCCTATCCAGCAGGAAGTAACTAAAGAAGAAAGACCATCACCCTTGATCACCCTTCAGCACCCCCTTAAGAATAAGGGTGTAAACTCTCTGAGGGGGTTGTTGAGGCAAGTTAGTATAGTGAAAGGGGGTAGGTGGTTGGCCTGGCAGACATCATGGCCAACAGACAACATGCTGACACACCACATGACTGTGAGTCCCTGTCTGAAAGTCCCCTAAGAAGAAGTCTACTGGAAAGATCCTGTGAGACCCTAGCCAAGAGATCCCATTTGATAAAAAGAAGTTCCGCTTGACCCATGAGATCCCGTTGGGTCAAGGGGATGCCCTGGACACCCTTAAAAGCCTGCACCATTGGGAACCTGAGAAATGACAAGTGGGGTAACCAATCAGAAGAGCAAACAGCTGGGGCCTTGCCCCAATATTATGAAGGGGGGGAAGAAAGGTTTAAAAATTCCTGACCTGGAGTCCCATGTAGACATCTCACTCTGTAGGCCACTCATTGTCCATACCTAGTACCATGTACTTTTCTCATTTTCTTGTTTATTAATAGCTATATACTCCCTTTCCTACCTTAGGGCATGTCTTTAAATTCTCTTATGCAGCCTAAACCAGGAACCTAGAAACCCAGAAACCAGAGCCATCTGATAACAGAGGCAAATAAAAAACAAACAGAACAGGTTAACAAACCCAGAGCAGGGAGAGGGGAAAGGAAGCTTGCTCCTGGGGATGAAATAATTGCACAAATAGTGCAATCTCAAAAATTGTACCCAAATCTCAGCAGAGTTGCAACACCTACTCTAAAGTTCATTGGACTCACCCAGGA
>JAQZBX010006154.1:15528-54154 GCA_029593785.1 Cabassous unicinctus | reverse complement strand
AAAAAAAAAAAAAAAAAAAGAACAACAACAAACTAAAACCAAAGTAATTCAGGGGGAATTTAGTTTGGGACACATATTAATTTAGTCTATTAAACATGGCTACATGGAGGTGGAGAAGTATGTTAACTTTAAGAAGGAAATGAAGTATTTTGCAAATATGCCTCCCTCATTCAGTTTTAGGACCTACCACTTTAATCAGTAAAAAGCTAGCAGCTAAGTATTGAATTCCTACCTTATTAATCCAAATAACTGTCAACATTGTTAATTAAATCTAAAGTTGGACTAAAAAAAAACTAAACCAAAGCTAGCAGAAAGAAATAATAAAAATTAGAGCAGAGATATGTGAACTAGAGAATAGAAAACAAAGAGAAAATCAACAACAAAAAATGGTTCTTGGAAAAGATTAACAAAATTCAACAGACCTTCAGCTAGACTAAGATTAAAAACGGAGAAGATGCAAATTACTAAAATCAGAAATGAAAGTGGTGATATTACTACCAACCTTACAGAAATAAAAATATTTCTAAGAGTAGGCAGAACAATTGTATACCAACAAGTTAGATAACGTAGATGAAATGAACAAATTCTTAGAAACACACAACTTATCAAAAATGACTCAAGAAGAAACAGAAACTGGAACTAATCTATAAAAAGAGATTGAATTAGTTATCCAAAATCTTCACACAACTATAACAACAACAAAAAGCCCAGGACCAGATGACTTTATTGGTGAGTTCTATCAAACATTTAAAGAAGAATTAATACCAGTCCTACTCAAACTCTTCCAAAAAACAGAGGAGGAGGGAATACTTCCTAATTCTTTCTATGGGGGCAGCATTACCCTGATAACAAAGCCAGACAAAGACACCACAAGAAAAAAAGCTACAGACCAATATCCTCTATGTATATAGATGCAAATATTCTCAACAAAATAGCAACAGGCAAGCCAAATCTAACAGCATTTTAATAGGATTGTACACCAGGACCAAGAAGCGTTTATCTCAGGAATGCAAGGGTGATTCAATATCTAAAATCAATCAATGTAATATACCACATTAAAAGAATGAAGGAAATAGACTCAGATGATCATCTCAATTGATGCAGCAGAAGCATTTCATAAAATTTGACACCCTTTCATGATAAAAATACTCAGAAAATTAGGAATAGGATACTTCCTCAACATGATAAAAGGCATTTACAAAAAACCCAGAGCTAACATCATATCCAATGGTGAAAGACTAAATGCTTTCCCAGTAAGATGAAGAATAAAACAAGGATAGCCACTTTCACTGTCATTTAACATTGTACTGGAAGTTCTAACCAGAGCAATTAGTCAAGGAAAAGGAATACAAGGCATCCAAATTGGGAAGGAAGAAGTAAAACTCTTATTTGCAAATGGCATGATCCTATATATAGAAAATCCTAACGAATCAAAAACTATTATAGCTAAATAAGTTCATCAAAGTTGCAGTGTACAAGATCAAGACAAAACAATCAGTTATATTTCTATACATTAGAAATGAATGACCTGAACAGGAAATTTAAAAAGCAGTTACATTTAAATAGCAGCAAAAAAATTAAAATATTTAAGAATAAACTCAAACAAGGAGATGCACTACTTATACACTGAAAACTATAAAACCCTGCTTAAAGAAATTAAAAAAGACGTACATAAATGTAAAGACATCGATATTTATGGATTGGAAGACCTAATATTATTAATATGGCAGTACTCTCCAAAGCATTCTATAGATTCAGTACTATCCCTCTCAAAATCCCAATGGCCGTTTTTTGTAGAAATGGAAAAGCTGATTCTAAAATTCATATTGAAATGCTAGGGACCCCAAATAGCCAAAACAATCTTGACAAAAGAAGGGCAAAGTTGGAGGACTCACACTTCCTGATTTCAAAACTTAAAAAACTACAAAGCTACAGTAAACAAGACCATGTGGTACTGGTATAAGGATAAACTTATAGATGAATGGAATAGAATTGAAAACCCATAAATAAACATATACATCTATGGTCAATTGATTTTTAAAAATATTTATTTATTTGTTTATGGCTCGTTGCTCATTGTCTGCTCATTTCTTCTTTAGGAGGCACTAGGAACTGAACCCAGGACCTCCTGTGTGGGAGGCAGGTGCCCAACTGTTTGAGCAGCATCCACTCCCTGCTTATTTTGTTTTTGATTGCTGTCTGGTCGTTGTTTGTTTGCTTGTTGTCTTGCTCATTATCTTGTTTGTTGTCTGCTTGTTGGTTTTTTTCTTTGTCTGCTCGTTGTTTGTCTTCTTTAGGAGGGACAGGGAACCGAACCTGAGACCTCCCATGTGGGATGTGGGTGTCCAACTGCCTGAGCCACATCCACTCCCCTCAAATGATTTTTTTTTTCTTTAAAGAAAGTTTATTTCCTCAGGGCTAAAATTGTAAAATGAATATCTTAGAACAATCTTAACAGTCACAAACTAATCTTTAGAAAATACAACCCAAAAACCTCAAAAGTGATAAATGCAACATACAAACTTTATTAAACAAATGTAACAGGTAAAGTTGAACAGGCACTTTTAATATTAAAGAGAAAAACTGACCACAAGATACTGTATCTTAACTCCTTAAAATAACCTACTTGCAGTTGCATTTAACTGAGCTCTGTTGCTGTGAAGAATACAGCTCATGCACAGGTATGGATGAATGATTTGTACATTTTTCAAGTATTCACTGAATACTACCATATATACACATATACATTAAATTTGAAAAAGATTTAATTGATGATTCCCAGATAACACTTCATTTTTGTTGATCTTTTGGAAGAGGTCGTCTAAAGAGAAGAATATGTGGTTCTGGCTTATGAATCATGTAATGAACCCAGCCAAGACTCTGCTGGACACCAAGTCTCCTCCACTCTTCTTCAGACATTAGATGGGTTTTGGGTACTTGTTTAGAAAGTTCTCTGGGTAACATGACATGCCGGTACTCATAATGCTCGTCGAAGTACTTGTCCAAGTAGTAGATCTGCTTATGGGCCATCCTGCCGGCGGCGCAGCGGGGCGGGCTAAGCCGAGAGCATGAGCAGCAAGCAACACGTCCAGACCCGGTGAGGGCAACAGCGCAACTGAGCCCCCCTCAATTGATTTTTGACAAGGTTCCAAGACCATTCAATGGGGAAAGAATAGTCAACAACAACAACAAAATGGTTCTGGGACAAGTGGATATCCACGTGGGAAAGAATAAAGTTTTGGACCCTTACTTCATGCCATATAAAAAAAACATTCAAAATGAATCAAAGACCTAAGAGGTAAAACTATAAAAATCTTAGAAGATAGCATAGGGGTAAATCTTCATGACCTTGGATTTGGCAGTAATTTCTTAGATATGACTGAGGAACAAAATCAATAAGCAATGAAAACAAAGTAGTAGTAAATGAATTGGACTTCATCAAAATTTAAAACTTCTGTGCATCAAAGGACACTATCAAGAAAGTGAAAAGACAATCCACAGAATGGAAGAAAATATTTGCAAATCATGGATCTGATAAGAGACTTGTTTCCAGAATATATAAAGAGCTCTCACACTTCAACAATAGAAGACAACCCCATTAAAATTAGGAAGAGAATCTGAATAGACATTTCTCCAAAGAAGATATCCATATGGCCAATAAAACACATGGAAAGATGCTCAGGATCATTATTCATTAAAGAAATTCAAACAAAAGCCACAATGAGATACCACTTCACGTCCACTAGTATGTCTATAATGAAAGACATATAATAACATGTTGGCAAGGATGTAGAGAAATTGGATCCCTCATACATTGCTAGTGGGAATGAAAATGTTGCAGCTACTTTGGAAAATAATTTGACAGTTCCTCAAAATATTAAAAATAGAGTTACCATATGACCCAGTAATTCCATTTCTAGTTTTATACTGAAGAGAACTGAAAACATTTGTCCACAGAAAAACTTTACATGAATTCTCCTATCAACATTGTTCATTTAATAACCAAGAAGTGAAAACAATCCAAATGTCCATCAACTGATGAATAGGTAAATAAAAAGTGGTATATCCATATAATGGGATATTACTCAGTCATACAAAGGAATGAATTACCCATACATGTATAAGGAATGAATTACCCATACATGTATAACATGGATGAACCTTGAAAACATTATGCTAAGTGAAAGAAACCAGTCACTAAATACCACATATTGTATGATTCTTCTTGTAGAAAATGTTCAGAATAGGCCAAGCTATAAAGACATAAGGTAGATTGGTGTTTGCCTAAGACTAGGGGAGGGGGAAGGAATGAAGAATGACTGTTAATGAGTTTGAGGTTTCTTTTTGGAGTGATAAAATGTTCTCAAATTAGATTTGGTGATGGCTGCACAACTCTGGGAATATGCTAAACAGTTGAATTGTATACTGTGAAAGGGTGAATTTTATGGTATATGAATTATATCTCAATTAAATCTCCTTTAAAAACTCAGTAAAAGAAACAGCATGTTAAACATACCTAAAAAGAGAACTAATCAATTAGAAGATAGTTTGAGGAAATTACCCAGATTGTATCACAAAGAAGAAAGGAAATGGAAAATATGAAAGAGATTTTAAGAGTCATGGAAAATAGAGTGAGAAGGTAAACATAGTGTATGATAGAAATTCCAAAAGGAGGAATACTGAGAATGAGGGAGAGGCAATATTTAAAGAGATAATTGCTAGGAATTTTCCAGGATTGACGAAATTTAGAATCCTACTATTAAATAAGCACAATGATACCTGTGCTAGATATATAAACTTGAATCTACATCCTGACATGCTACTGTAAAATTCATTGCTATTTGGGGGGATTTATGGATCCATTTGAAGCTTTTCCAAGAAGGCCATGGCCCTAGATCAAGACCACTTGGTCTAAATTACAGTAAGAACAACCTAGGTCTCAGAAATTTAAAATGAATGGAATTCAAAGGAAGGAACCAGAGGGGGAGGAATCTGAATTTGGTCCAATTCTTGGTTCAGCTCCTGACAAATGTTAAGATAGGACAACTGGTTTGTAGGAACCATGTGCTGACTATTTTTTCTTGTGACTGGAGCAAATCCTTGCTGATGATCTGTCAGATGACACAACACAGTGACAATTTGGGCTGTCTATCTTCCATATCTCTATTGTTGCCCACTCTGGCATCCATCTAATCTTGGTTTGTAGGCTGCAAATAAAGACAAGAATATTTGCATCAAGTTCTTCAGGAACAGGCTCAGGCCTCAGGGGATAAGAAAACTGCTTCTGATCCTAACTGTAGAAAGTAAGAAGTTAAAGCCGTTAGGTAGATGAAGAAGGAAGTGGGCATGGTCCTGTTTTGGAGTCTGCAGGACAGAGGTATCATTTTAAGCAATTCAGAGTATAAATTATATATGGTTACTTTTAGGATTAATACAAAACTAAAATCTGAATAAAATCTGAGTTAGTTTCCTATTGCTGCTGTAACAAATTACCACAAATTTCATGGTTTAAACAATATAAATTTATTATCTCACACTTCTGGTCTAAAATCAAGGTGTAGACAGGGCTGTGTTCCTTCTGGAGGCTCCAGGGGAGAATCCATTTCCTTGCCTATTTCAGCTTCTAGAGACTCCCAGTATTCCTTGTCTCAGCCCCTTCCCCAAATCACTCTGACCTCTGCTTCTGTTGGTACATCTCCTTCTTGGACACTCCTACCTCCCACTTATCAGGACCCTTATGATTACATTGAGCCCACCCCTGTAATCCAGGAAATCTTCCCATCTCAAGATCCTTAATTTAATCACATCTGCAAAGTCCACTTTGCCATGTAAAGTAACATATTGACAGGTTCCAGGAATCAGGATGTGGATATCTTTGGGGGCCATTATTCTGCCTACCACAGAACCCTTGTTTCATTTCAAGTTCTTTGAAATAGGCATGCTTAGTTTTGTGCATTTCCATTTATAGGCATGTTTAAAGAAGGCATTAAAAACACAGATCTTTAACGAGATTGTAATGCTGCACTTTGTGATTTCCACATTCTGAGATACATAGTGTTTTCCATGGTACATATTCACTGTGCTTTGTGCCACAACTCACTTTCAAAAGTTGTTGACTCCTTTCCCTGAGCTCTTTACCAGCCTATATTAAACCAGGTAAACTATATTTCCATAGTTCAGGATGCATTTTATTTTGGAACAAAACGAGACAACAGAAATAAACTCTCACCTCTTTAGGGCAGGGCACTTCAGGTTAATGCAAGGGGAAGAAGGAAAGCCCAGATCCATGCGTGGTCATTTTGCACTTGCATTTCCCTGGCTGCTGGGCATTCTTGGAGGACAAGAACAGGGTCCTTGACACACTCAGTGCAGCCCCTGTTGTTGCTAAAAACGACCCACACTGCCAGTCACAGGAGAGCTATTAACTCCAGGGCAATGAGCAAAGGCTGAATCCTGGAGAGAATGTGGGGAAAGAGCAGAAGAAACTCCATCTCCTTCACCATAGGGAGAAAATTTGCTTTTTATCTTTCATGAATACTATTTTATTTTTATTTTAGTTACTGTTTCATTATAGACAATTTCACATGCAAAAACAGAGGGAACAGTTTGAATGAATCCCCATGTACCCATCACCTAGCTTCAATAATTATTAGTAAAATTGTTTTGCTATCCTTTGCTCATCTATTTCCTTACTTTTTTGGGGGGAGGGTGTCTCAAGTATTTTAAAGCAAATCACAGACATCATATAATTTCACCTGTAAATACAGCAGTATCTATATTTACTAAAGACTTGAAAAAATGACCACCTACCATTTTCAAAAACCTAATAAATTAAACTTTCCTTATTATCACCCAGTAACCAGGTTGTGTTTCATTTTCTCAGTTGTCTCAAAACTGTCTTTTTGAAAATTGGTTTGTATGAATCAGGATCCAAGCAAAGTATTCACATTGGATTTGATTATGTCTCTTAAGTCTCTTTTATGCTACAACAGTTCTCTATCCTCTTTTTGTTTGCCATGTATTTATTGAAGAAATGAACTATCCACATCCTGGATTTGGCTTATTACATCCTTGTTTTGTTTAACAAATTTCCCTATCACCCATTTTTCCTGTAACATGGTGGTTGGATGTGGAGCCGGTGTAGCTCAGTGTTTGAGTGTGTGCTTCACATGTACAAGGTCTCAGGTTCAACTCCCGGTACCTCCTTTAAAAAAATGGTAGTTAGATTTTGCAGCATGATTAGATTCAGGTTCAACTTATTTTTCTTCTTGGCAAGCATACTGCACAGGTGGTGCTGTGTACTTTGTATTGTATCCACATCAGGAGGTGCACATATATTTGTTTCTTCTCATTTGGTGATCTTAAGAATAACCTGTGTGTTCAGAGGTTATCAGTCTGATAAGTTTATCCACTAAAGCAGTGCTTCTCATTTCCTGGCTACACAGTAGCATTTTTTGAAGAGCCTAAAAACATACCGATACACAGGCCCTATCCCAGACCAAGTGAATCATAATCTTTGTGGTAGGTTCTGACAACAGTGTTCTTTAAAAGTTTCCCCAGATGATTCTAATAGGCAGCTAAGGTTGAGAAATGTTTTTAGTAGCTATGGTGATTGTTAACTAGATCCATGGGATTGCAAAACATTCCACATTACCAAAGAGTTGAGATGATTGTATAGTATATGGATTATACTTATATTTTTAAAGATAAAGAAAATTGACTTTTTAAAATGTGGGAGCTTGAAATGAAACACCTGACTTGTCATGGTTTTGCTAATGAACACGGTCATGATGTTTATGGTATCTGTCACTAGATGGCATCCATGAGCCCAGGGAACTCTTGCTTAAATGCTTCCATCCTTCTTCCTATGGTTCCTGTTCTGTGTCTTTGAAAGAGAGAATAAATGACAAATGGGTTTGAATGGCAGAATTTTTGTATTTACTTTTAAAAAAACCATCAGTTTGTAAAACTGCAAAAATCTTTTCAATTTTTCAAATTCCTGCCTTCAACATTTTTTTTTTGAAAAAGGCTTTTAAAACCACAGTTTAATATCAACCAGTTCTAAATCTTTCTGGCAATAAGAGTGTTTTAAATTTACTTTATGTTTGAATGTCAATTACAAACTAGTTTGTCATCTTCTATGGTAGCCCTCACCCTACTCTTCAGGAGCTCTTGATTTCAACCCCATTATGTATATTCCCCTGTGAACTTCATTTCAAATACCAGTAAGAACATTTGTTGCATTGCTCACTAAGTGTCAGTTCTTAGCTTGGAACAACACATCCCTGCATTTCCAAAACCTTACATGGTATGGGACATCATCAGAGCAAGGCCCAGATAAGCAATTTTTCTTTATTAAGGATGTCAAAAGGTAAGAAGCCTGAGGCTGACAACAGATCATAGTGCTGGTGAATATTTCAGTCACAAGCTTATTTGCCACTTTAGTTTGGATGAGGACTGCTCAGTGGGAAAAAGAGCAGACCATACATGTAGTGGTTGCAGAAAGGATCTTGGGAACTTTCCAGATCCCAAAGAGGGTGCAGTTAACTTTCTCAGTCTGTATGCAAGGCAACATGTGGGCAAGGTATGATCTAATTCCCTTTTTGTGTCTTTCTGCTGCAGCACGTGCCCTTATAGCCGGCCTCCTTTTGGCTATGGAAATTTTCCAAGTTCAATGCCGGAATGCCTTGGTTATTATGAAGACAGGTACCAAAAACACGAGGCTATGTTTTCAGCTTTAAATAGAGACTATCCTTTCAGAGACTACCCAGATGAACGCACACACAGTGAAGATTCTCGGAGTTGTGAGAGCATGGATGGGACTTCTTACTATAACAGTCATGGCCACAGTGGGGAAGAATACTTAAATCCTATGCCTCAGCTGGACATTGGTGCCTTGGAGAATGTCTTCACAGCCCCGACATCAACTCCCTCTAGCATCCAGCAAGTCAATGTCATTGACAGTGATGAGGAGGAAGAAGAAAAAGTGCTAAGGAATTTATAATTTTAAAACAAATATGCACAGAAAATAAACATTTCTTAAAATATATTTTGGGTCAGTTGGTGTGAGCAAAAAAGCCTAGAATGCTTTGCTGAGTATTTTCAGCCATGATTTGAGGAGTCAAACCAAATGCAATTTGTCTTCATAGAGTTTTAATTAATGAAACTGGAGTCCCGATGTTTCATCGTAGGAATTTTTAAGCTATGGATAGTTTTTTTTATGGCTGAGCTTTGCATCAACATGAATTAACATTATTTTGAAATGTGCAAAATACTGAACCCTCACAATTGTATGTAAGGGGAAAGGGAGCACGTATCTGGCATGACAAGTGTGATTTGTATTTTATCTCAAGATACATTTATTTATTTTTCTTATATAATTTTTTGTTTGGTGTTTATATAATATTTATGGATGTTGTCAGTTTTTATGTAACATTTTGAAAATATTTTGATAACTTTTAATAGTGAACTGGGACTCAGTTACTAAATTTAATTTACACTAATAACTAATTATAAGTTGCAAATGTGTTTTAATGGCACCTGGGTAATTCCTTCAGCTAAATTTAGTCATTTCTGTTTTTCAATAAACATTTTCATCATCTTTTTTTGGATATCTTTTTCCATTTGGTATGCATTGTTCTACTTTTGTTACAATTAAATAAACATAGATAAAATTGTTCTTGTTGGATGTTTTCTGTTTGGGGGATAGAAATAAACAAAATGAGCATTGTTCAACTGAAGATGGTTTCCCTACCACATGCAGATATTTATTTTTACCTAATAGCCTCCAGAATTGCACAGGTCCTATAAGCTTGCATGAGACTTAAAACTTTATCAACAGAGATCCTGTGCATGCATTCTGATGCCATTTCCAAATACTTTACACATGTGTACATGTGATTTAAACACTCCCCCAAATAGAAGAGTTCTTCCAGATTTGGTTCAAGCAGTTGTCTTTAAAACCAGGCAGTTGCTTTAAGAGCATGTGGAACTTAATTGCAATGAGAAAAAAACAAACCTACTTCTGATATAACCTCTTGGTAAGTGCCCACTTAATGGATGGAGAGGACCTCTTAGGACAGGCTCAGGATCACCAGAATTGGGACCATGGTAAAAGACAGATCTACAAGGCACAAAGGGAATTGATGTTGAGAAATAATCACAAACCAAAACATTTTTCCCTCAATTACCTATATAGTTTGTACAAATTGAGATCTTATTTCTTAAACCTCCTGGAAAACTGTGTATAGAAACCTTTTCCAAGCTTCCAACTTCTTCCTTTGCTAAACCTGTATTTGTTACTTAAACAAAGGTTATTATTGTAATAAACTTCATCAAGCCTATACTTATTATAAATATTTCTACTTCCCAATACAAATTCATTTTCATATTTTATATTCTTTATTACTCTGCTCGATGTCATTTCAATATGCTTAAGGAGCAAAACTTGAACTTCTTGGTTGAGAGAGAGCAAACATTATGTAACTTCACATCTGAACTAAAGCAGCATTTGATGTCTACACCATGAAGGAGAAATGTATGGAACAATTTGACCCATTCTACACCATCTCATTTTAATAACTTAGTGACTAAACTGGGTTTTGATCACAGACCTAATTCTTATAGACAAATTGGTTGGGGGAATCCCTGTGTAAAGCAGTGGAATGATATGTAGCATAGTTCAATGTTTACTAACTACCTCTCTTCCCATTAGTCCTATATCTCAATCCTTTTTTGATGGCTATTAAAGCTGGGTAACTCTTTTAAACTTCTTCCTCCTCTTCCTCAGTGCTGGAATCAGAAGCCAGGAGTTTAGTTTACAGCTCCACAGGAAATTTAGGTTAGGAAATATGGGTAGCTCTTATTTAGAGAAGTACCCAATTGCAGATAAGCATGCCTAGCTACAAATGCCCATGTCTGCTCATTTATAGCTCTTCAAACCACTGTTGGCTCTGACTAGAGATCTACAGACTAAACAAAACCCTGCCCCATTGGCTCTAGTTCATCTGCCTTTCCAAGTCATCAAAGCTTGAAGCCACAAGTACTTTCTAATAGGACTCCTTGCCTTGTTTGTTCTTATTATAAATTGGAGGTATGTCATTTGTCATAAAAATAGCCCCTTTTCAATGTGTGTTGAAATGTCAATATGTTTACAATGTCATTCAAGCTGTTCTATGATTTGGACAAAGCTGCTCTGGTTATTTGCAAAAGTTATTTGCAAACAGACTGAGAATAGATTTAGTGCCAACTTTCAAGTAGCTAAGTTTTCAAACTTAGAAAGGCAAGAGAAATGTTTTTCTAAATGTGTTAGTTGGAGCCCAAGCCTTTGACAAAAGAAGTGTTCTAACAAAAAGAGTGGTTCTTTGGTCAAAGAAGTTTGGGAAACACATGCCATCCCCCCCACTGTGAAGAGTGCCAGTGTCCATTATCAGTGTAAAGGTTCTCAAGTCTTGCAGTCAAGAAACATGTTAAGCTCTGTTTATTCCAATACTCCTCAAACTTATTTGACTTGAGACCCTTTTGTTTTAACATAATGACTATTAACACCCTAGAGAACACATTTTAGAAAATGCTAATATAGTTATAGCCAGTGGCTTTGGTTTTAAAATTATTGACTTCATATATGGTTTTCTGCAGCGGTCAGCTTAAATCTTGTTGAACGAAGGCAGTGACTAAGCTTTTCTGCATTAAATATCTGATGTAAATTGCCATTGCCCACCTAACTCACTTTTTAATGAAAATTGATATTGTACCCAAGAAGTCAAGTGGGCAAGTGTGCTAAATACCCACACAAGTATATTTTTCCCAGTGTAAACCAGCTGTCAGTAGGATTATTCCTGAGCCAAAAGTACTAGCTGCTTTTGAAAGTTGTATTTGGCACTGATTTTGAAATGAAATGTTCGGGATTTTATGACCTCCTTACAATATTTTCATTTTAAAGTAGTATAATTTTGATGTGGGCAGGGTAATTCTGAAAAAAATTTGTCCTACATTTTGGAATAGACTCTGCTGAGGCACATCCTTTTTTAGCTTTCTGAATCATCTTAATGCCATTTTAGGATTTAAGAGCAATTCCAAAGTCATGACAATAAAACTACTCTTCTAAAAAGTATAAAAGGAGTTACCTTCTGTGTAATTTTACTTGATGAAAAATTCTACATCCTTTTGTCAGAGTTATTCTTTATCTCTACGTTCTGCACCCTGACTGCTTGACTTAACCTTACACCTCTCCAATCTGATGAGTTCAACACACACAAATTTTAGTACAATTTTCACTAAGTAATGAATGCTTATAGGAATAGGGGAACATGGGGAAGGGCTGACTGCTACACATTTAAATCTCTGCTCTTTCTCATAAACCACTTCAGTTCAGGGAAATTTTTGCCACACGACACTCTTCTTTCCACATGCTGTGTTCATTATCCTTCAAATTGTGACCCAGTGCCCACCTGAAATTAGCCTGCCTGCCCTAGTCATTCAGTGCTCAGATCTAAAATGACTCAGCCCAATTCTGATATAAAAAACCATTAAAGTCTTTCTCTCCTATAGAGAGATGAAGTGACTTATCCAAGGCCACCTAGCAAGTGAGTGGAAGAATTGAGAACTTGAACTCGAGTTTTTCTTCCTCCAAAGCCAGCAGTCTTTCTGCTCTACCATGTTGCTTTTGGTAAGATTCATCTAAGTTTTTTCAGATTAGGAACTTTATTCCATCGGAACTCTAACTGGAGCCTGAGCTAGTATAGGATGGAAGAAAGTGTGAAAGGAAGTTTCGAGGTTAAAGGGGCCATCAACATTTCCCTCAACTTGTCTGCTACCTACCAGAGCGCCATGGAGGGCTCCCCTACTTTTCCCTCTAGTCGAGACAACCAACCATCTCTCACCCCCACCTGGGTCTTTGGAGGCATCTTGTGCTCCTCCATTGTAACCATGGGCCTCTTGTGCTGCCAATCATGACGTTGACCCTGGTCCCAGTGTTGGATGTGCTATCCCAGGAGGCCCGTCAAAGCCTTTTACAAGGATTTTTCTAAGTGGACGTGGTGGGGTAATTTTGCTTTTCTCAAAACAAATGATTCTCCAAGAATTCACATCCAGAGCTGCCCATAGCTATGTGTTTTTTATAAAGCCCATGTTTTGTAGGAGCAAATGATGCCAATTTAGAGAAATAAGCAGAGACAGAATAGAGATGGGAAGACAAGGAGAGAATCCCAAGATTGTTTGAGTCTTTGAATCAATTCACTACAGAGCTCAGTTTCACACCTACACTGGTCCTTGAGCCAGTTAGCTAATTCAAGGGTTTTTGTTGTGGTGTTGGTTTTTATTTCTTGCAAATTAGTCTGAAAAAACACAGAGATATATGAAAAGGCCCCTTCAGGTGGTGCAGGGAGTCAGCCAACATCCTGAGAGTCCAGTGAACGCTCTTTCCACAGCACACTTTTCACCTCTAGTGAAGCTGTAGAGAATAATTTTTTTTTTAAAGAATATTTGTTTTGGTGTCCGGTGTATCTCAGAAAGAGTCCTGGCTCTACCACTTTAGAGCTGTGTGATTTTGGGTAAGTAACTTCACCTCTCCGAACCCATTTTCTTTTTTTTACAATAAGAATAATTGTACATATCTCATAAGATTGTTATGGAGGATTAATGATCAGACATAGTGTTGGGCACATAATGAATTCAAATGTGTTCGTAATTATTAATAGTAGCTGTGCTGGTGTTTTCCTCTTGTTTTTAGCAAAAGCACACAGCATTCCCTCTCCACTCTATTTTATATCTCTCTGGGACACCCATTTCAATGGAATCCTCTGTGTTAGTAGGACAAGGCCAACCTTGGAAAATGACCGGTAGGGAAATAAGTTTGTCTTACTTTCGTGTCCACCTGCCACAGTGTATGGCTTCTCTCTCTGGCTTGCTATGTGTGTGTGTGTGTGTGTGTGTGTGTGTGTGTATGTATATACAAATATATAATGTGACTGTACAATTGTTAGGAAACTACTAGGCACGCCACCTCCTCACATTTGTATAAAGCCTTTCAGAACACTTTGTTTTCCCTTTTGAGCTTCATGACCACCTAAAGTGTATGGTGAAGAAACTGAGGCCCAGCAAGGAGCAATTGACCTGTCCAAGATAAAACAGCTCTTCAATGGAAAAAATAATCCATGTCTGCCAGGCAAGAGTTCAACTCTGTATGAAGATAAAATGCATACATTTGTAGCTATTGAAGTATTTGAACATTTTCTTAAAATGTCTTAAAATAAAGCGAAGATTTCCTTGTTCTAAATTTCTTTTTTAAAAGAAAAAATTATATGTGTTGCAATAAATTAGGAAAAAACAGAAAAGTTCTAAATCCTGTCACTCAAAATATGCTATCTGTACATAACTTGTCTGTGCAAACATAGTTACATACATATTTTCCCCATTGTAAATAGATATATTGTTGCTTGCTGTTTGAGTAATAATGACTATTGTTTAAAAAAATCATAGTAGTGAATACCATTAAGAAGGTATATGTATTAGTCAGCAAAAGGGGTGCTGATGCAAAATACCAGAAGTCTGTTGGCTTTTATAAAGGGTAATTATGTGGGGTAGAAGCTTACAGTTACCAGGCCGTGCTGGAGCAAGATGGCTGCCGACGTCTGGGAGGGTTAGACTTCCTGGGTTCCTCTCTTCCCGGGGCTTGCATCTCTCTGGGCTCATCTGCTCTGCTATCTCCACAAGGCCGGCTGTAGATGATTAGGCGAATGGATCATCTCTCTTCCTGGGGCCTCTGCCATGTCTAATCGAGCTTTCTCTCTGCTCCTCTGTGTGATTACTTCCTGGTTTCTAGCATTAAAATTCCAGCATCAAATCTCCAACTAACTCCTCTGCTCTGCCATGTAGTTTTCTCTTGGTGGGCAGGGACTCAATGTCCTACTGACGTGGCCCAATCAAAGCCTTAATGATTATTTAATCAAGTAAAAGTGAAACATCTGAATCCAATATAACCTAATATGCAAATAGGATGGTTTACAAACATAATCCAATATCTATTTTTGGAATTTATAAATAATGCCAAACTGCCACAGTAGAAATCACTGTAATTCAATCATTTGGAATGCATCATAGTTAACATTTTGGCTCACATATTTTTTCCAAGCTTTTCACACATATACACAGTTACAAAAATGGAATCATAATGGTATTTAAGACACAACACACTGGTAGACACCTTTCATGTAGTATGTCAAACATTTTCCTATCATTTCCCCATGATATGAGCTTGTCCTTTACAACATGACTTTTGAAAACTTTTTATTATGAAAAATGTCAAACTATACAGGATAGCAAGGAGACTATAATCAACCTCCTTTACCTATTGTCCACATTCAACAATGACCAATTCTATACTCCCTACTCCCCCTAAACTGGTGGATTTTTAAAAAACAATTTACACATATATCATTCTATAAATATTTATAAATATTTCAGTATTTATTATATGTCTAAAAGATTAGGGCTCTTTAAAAAAAATAACCACAATACCATTACCATAACTAAAAAAAAAAAAAATTACAAACATTTGTTATAATATCATCAAATATCCAGTGTTCAACTTTCCTGATTGTCTCATAAATTTTTTTTTCACAAAAGATTATTTTTATAATTGCTTGTTTGAATCAAGATTCAAGCAAGGTCTACACATTGCATTCGCTTCATATATTGCTCAAGTCTCTTTTTCTCTGTATTTTCCCACTTTCCTTTTTTTTTCTTTGCAATTTTTGTTGTTCAAGAAGAAACTGGATTTGTCTTCTAGAGTATTTATAGTCTAAATTTTGCTGATTACATCCCCATGGCGTCATTTAACATGTTCCTCTGTCCTCTGTATTTCCTATAAAGTGATAGTTAGGGCTAGGGTTTTGATCAGAGCATTCCTTAGGTGGTGGAGTGTACTTCCATCAGGTGGGATGAGTCCAGAACACAATGTTTAATAGATTGCTTGTATAGATATACTACAATCTCTTTTACCAATCCCTTACCACCTTGCCATTGGAATTTAAGTTGTTTCTGACATTGCTATACTAACACTGAGATGACAACACCTTTATGGTCAGAATAAATTCTTTTCTTTAGAATATGTTCCTGTAAGTAAATTCAGAGCCAGAGCTCAAAGGGCATAAACTTTTGTTGTTGTTTCTTTTTAAACCTCATGTTATAGTTGGGCAGTTTGATGTAATTATGAATTCCAAAAATATAATTGGATCATGCTTGTAAACTGATCTGTTAATCTGGGCATGATTGAGTTATGATTGGGGCCATGTCAGTAGGGCATTGAGCCCCACCCCTTGGTGGGTGGGGAATCAAATATAAAACAAATGGCAAGAACAGAGTTGAAGCAGTTTTTTGAGAAGCAGTTTTGATGTTGGAAAGAAGGCCCCAGGAGAAAAGAAGCGAGCCATTCACCTGATCGTCTACAGCTGACCTTGTGGAGGAAACAGGCGCTAAGCCCGGAGAGAAACGCAGCCCCAGGAAGAGAGGAACCCCAGAAGCCTGAACCCTGGCAAACGCTGGCAGCTGTCTTGCTCTAACATGTGGCAATGGACTTTGGTGAGAAGAAACTTAATGCTTTATGGCCTGGTATCTGTGGACTTCTACCCCAAATAAATACCCTTTGTAAAGACCAACCCATTTTTGGTATTTCACATTAGCACCCCTTTGGCTGACTAATACACCTCATTTTAAAAAATCCACAGATTTTTGGGTGTACACTTTTATACATTTTGACAAGTGCATAGCATCCTGTAAACACCACCACAATGAGGATAAAACCAGGATACAGATACAGGTTCTCTTACCCCCAAATATCCCCTTGTACAGCAGTTTTGTAGTCAAATATTCCCTCTACCCTTACCCACTAGCAACCACTGATGTGCAATTTCCTCTATAATTTTGCTTTTTTCAGATGTCATGAATGAAATCACACTATATATAATTTTTTGAGTCTAGCATCTTTCACTTAGAATACTACATTTGAGAGTCAACCATATTAATGAGTATATTTCATGTATATGTAATTATCATGGTTCACGTATTCATTCACTAGTTGAGGGACATTTGATTTGTTTCCAGTTTTTGGTGATTATGAAAAATGTTGGAAATATTAAAGTACAAGTTTTTAAGGGAATATATGTTTCATATCTCTAGAGAAAATATCTAGGAGCCAAACTGCTGTGTTATGGTAACTATATGTTTAATTTTATAAGAAACTGCCAAACTGTTTTTCCAGAGTGGCTGTAATATTTTACCTTTCCACCAACAATGTATGAGCATTCCAGTTTTATAACTTTCTCACCAAAGCTTGAAATTTTATTTTAGTCAATCTAATAGATATGTAGTTGTATTCCATTGTAGTTTTAATTTGCATTTCTCTAGTGAATAATGCTATGCATTTACTCACATATCTATTTGCTAGCCATGTATCTTTCTTAGTAAAGCATTCAAATCTTTTGACTCATTTTAAAATTAGGTTACTTTCTTCTTATTGAATTTTTTAAAAAATATTTATTTATTTATACACACCCCACCTATTGTTTGTGCATGCTGTCTGCTCTCTGTGTGCTAGTCTTCTTTTTAGGAGATACTGGGAACTGAACTCAGGACCTCCCACGTGGAAGGGAGGCGCCCAATGGCTTGAGCCACCTCCACTCCCACTTGTTGTGTCTCTCATTGTGTTTCTTCCTTGTGTATTTTTGTTGCATCATTATGTTGCATCATCTTGTTGAATCAGCTTGCCATGCCAGCCCGTCACATCAGCCCACTGTCTTGCTCATTTTCTTTTAGGAGGCACCAGGAACCAAACCCGGGACCTCCCGTGTGGTAGGCAGGCGCCCAGCTGCTTGAGCCACATTCCCTTCCCTATTTTGAGAGATCTTTATAAATTCTGGATACAGGTTCTTTGTAGGATATGTGACTTGCAAATATGTTCTAGTATGTAGCTTTTTTTATTCCCTTAAGAATGTCTCTTACAGAGCAAATTTTAAAACTTTTGATGAAGTCCAATTTTTCAAAGCTTTTTCTTTAATGGATGCTGCTTTTGATGTCATATCTAAGACTTCTTTGCCTAATCCTTTTTCTAAACCTTTTTTCTAATGTTTTACAATTTTGCCTTTTAAATTTAGGTCTAGGGTAATGGATGTGGCTCAAGCGATTGGGCTCCCGTCTACCATATAGCAGGTTCAGGGTTTGATTCCTGGGGCCTCCTGGTGAAAGGCAAGCTGGTCTGCGTGGCAAGCTGGCCCAAGCGGAGAGCTGGCCCACGTGGAGCACTGGCCCGCACAGGAGAGCTGGCCAGCTCAAAAGAGCTGGCTTAGCAAGATGACACAACAAAAAGGGACACAGAGGAGAGACAATAAGAGACACAGCAGACCAGGGAGCTGAGGTGGTGCAAGAGATTGAGTGCCTCTCTCCCACTCCGAAAGGTCCCAGGATCGGTTCCCGCTGCCTTCTAAAGAGAAGACAAGCAGACATAGAAGAACACAAAGAGCAGACAGCAAGTGCAAAAAAACAATGGGTGGGGTGGGGTGGGGTGGGGATAAATAAATAAAAAAATCTTAAAAAAAAAATTTTAGGTCTATTATCCATTTTTAGGAGGTTCCGGGGGATTGAACCCGGGAGCTCGTACACAGGAAGTAGGCACTCAACCACTGAGCTACAGCCACTCCTTTTGAGGGCATAAACTTTTAAAAGGTGCCAAGGAGTTAAACTTTCTAATGGCCTCATTCAGTTGCATGGAACTAGGCCAGACCACAAGACTGGTTGGGTCTGAGGATAGTAAGAATAATATCTTGTACCAGGGAGGTTGCCCTCATGTTGCTTTACTATTGCTTAAGCCAGCAAGCAGTGCAAAAGCTGAATGTAATCTCAGGAATCCATGATGGGCCGATGCTGCCCCTCCCACACATTCCCTCCTGGTTTGGTCTCTCTTCTTCCTTTGTGAGTTTTGCCCACAACATCATAGACTTAGCACCCCTATGGCATAAAGGGTCTGCCAGGCCAGAAAAGCCCAAATGGGCTTGTTCCCCTGGATTCTTTCTTAGGTGTCTGGTGCCTGGATTCTGGGTTCATAACTTCTTGTGACATCACAGTACTTAGTTTATCTCCTCCCTTGTGTGTCTTGCTTGCCATTGGGCCTACTCAAGGGCTAGTGCAGCGGGCTGGCCTACGTCTGTTCCACAGGCTTTTGTCAGGACTCAAGAATTCTGAACCCCTCCGGGATCTCAAAAAGCTCAGCTGGTCACCAGACAGTAAAACTTCCCCTTATCCACTCTGGTTTGAAGGAGAAGAAGGGGCAAAAACCAACCTAGCCTCAGCCTGGGAACACTGAGTTCCTCACAGATAGTACAAGCCTGTGACAGGCAGGGTACAACAGGTCAACTTCTGACTCCCTTTGGCTCAAGAAGACAGTCAAAAGCACTTAGGAACCCACACTCATGTTGCACTCGCAGAGCATCTTACTGAGGAGGCAATGGAACCAAGCAGGTGACTTCAAGGAGCTGGGTAGAGGCAGTGGCACACTGGCCCAATGCTCCTGGTACCCCAGGACTGAGCAGGACCACACCTTGCAATGAATGAGCAATAGACCCTGAAGTAGGTAAAGATGCTGAAAATAAACAAAGATGACAATAGAGGCTACTGATAAAGGACACTGAATTCTGTTGCCCTAAGAGGAACACCAGAGCTAGATTTTTATAACAGTCCAGCCTTGTTTAGCCTTTCAAACCCGGATGAAGCAAAAGCCCTAGGATCCACCCACTCCATCAGAATCAAGTCTGAACAAGCCGGGCACTGTCCATTAGATACCCAGGCGTTCAGTTCTGGCCACCAGCTGAATGTAAATCGAGAGCTCCAAGTCATCCATCATGCTTTAGCCACGCGTGAGGTTAATGCCCTATCTTTTAAAAGCACACAAAGGGCCACTTGAGTGGAAAGTCTCACCAAACCCTGCTGAAACACACAGCCCACATTTGGATCATCTTTCTGAACAGTGTCTTGGTTTGGAAGGCACAGCTGTTGCAGGGATCCCTGAATACAGCCTGCTGTTCTCTGTGGAAGCCATGATAGATTAGCATGGCTAACTTAAGATGCAGTAAAACCCTCCAGACTGCCTCTTCCTCTAAATAGCCAAGCCGCTGGAAGGCAGATGCTTGGTTTTGCAAAGAATCCACTTCTGCTTGCCCGTGGGCCAAGTTATGTATTGTGGAACTTATTGTATGACTTTAGGGATGTCATCACTGCTCTCTAGGGCTTGGTTCCGTTGAATCAAGACCAGAATGGTCTTCATTTTGGAAAGTCCCCTAGGAAATGAGAACATAGCACTTTTGCTTCCTGGAAGGGTAATGACTAGAAGTGGCCTTTTCTGAAACACCCCCCAGGAGTGTGGCTTTTAGAGAATTCCATGAAATATGAGCTATGGACCAAGGATAAAGCTGGAATCAGGTTTATGCCACTAACAGCTGTGTTTTTCACATTGTTTCAGGTTGAAGAAGTTGAAACAACAGCTGCAGATTTATTCCTTGTTCTTGGTATGGGAAATGATGGATAAAAACACAATTGCCATGACCATTTTTTCCTTCAGTAAATCCCAAGTGATGTATTGGGTTCTGGGAGTAAAAAGAAAAATTAATAAGTGAGTGAAACCTAACCAAAAACAAATACAAGAAGATAGGTTCCCCCAACTCCTATGACTTTCCACATTCAAGTCAATATTTTTGCTTAAAGATGCCCACAACTCAAGGAATTTTAAGAGACCTTAATATTATCTTGTCTGCATAAAGAAACTGCAAAGCCCTTGGGTGTCGCTCCTCATTCTTGTGTCCATGGCAGGCATTGTTAATCTATCACAGAGCTCTTTCCTTTTAGATGTTGTATTTCATCACAGAGGTGGTCCAGGCAGTGCCTAGCAATTATATCAAGTTGACACTCAAGGTAAAAGTTCTTTGCCATCCTAGATCAAGCCCAACGTAGGCATTTTACAGATAGAAAACTGAAGGCCAGAAATGGGGAGAACTTGGCCCAAGTTTCATAGTGAAACAGTGGTATTTGTGGGAAGTTAAAAAAGGACCCAGAATTCTTATAAATGTCAAGTAAGAAACAGGTCATTGCTTACTTACTATTGTGCTGTATTGTTCATTCTGTTTTTTAGTTTGATCAACCTCTGCTTTTTATAATTTTTGTTTTTTTCTTATAGAAAAGCAATGCATTTTCTCTGTAGAAATAAAAATAAGTGAAACAAAAAACCCACTCAAAAGCACCACCCATATATTAAACTATTGTTAAATCAAGGTCTATAGAAGTACTCCGTAGATGTATATAGATATCTGTATATCTGTATTTTTACCCAGGAGTAATTCAAATTTCCCTTTTAGAGTTGCTGGTCACAGGATATTCTTAATCAGAACACGACTTCAGGTTATACCCTTACAATGGACCTATACTATACATATTGTTTTGTGACTTGCTTTGTGTAAATGTTCATCAATTGCAATGTTTAAATATGCATTTCACTAATGTTGCTGGACATTTAGACTGTTACCCACATTTAGCTACTGTACATAATATCCAAGCTAAATCTTTGCTCACAAACTTAATTGTTTTCTTAAGAAAATTTCTAGAGAGGAATCTTGGTCAAAGGGCAAAGCCATTTTAAAGACTTTTGACATGTATTGACAAATTGCTCTCCAGTAAAGCTTGAAGCAGGGGGGCAGTAGGGCATGAAAGATGCACTTTTAACATTTTCACCAACACAGGGTATCATCATTTCTGTTGTTCTCTTTACCTCCTGTCTGTATACTTTGTGTTTCAAGATAGAGCAAAGGATTCCCAAAGACAGAAACTGCATCTTTGCAGTCCTCATGTTGGAAGGCAAAAATAATCATGATAATCATTACCATTTGAAAACAATTTTCAAAATGCCAGACCCCAGGCATTTGCTCATCAGGCTCACAACAATCCATTTTGTAGATGAAGCTCAAAAGGATTGAGCAACTTGCCTGGGGTCACACAGGGACGGAGCTCAGGTAAGTTTGACAAGAGCCTGCACACGAAATACTTTCGCTCTGCTGCCTCCTTATAGTCAGGGCAAATAAACATTTGTACTTAGGTTGACTGATTATTTTCCTTCTGGTAAAAGAGACATGAACAATTCATTAAGGAGCAGCCATATAAAGGGGCTAAAAATGCAATCTTAGTCCTACCAGTCAGTCCTGACTTGAATAGCCCCAAAGGATTTCAGCAATGTTAAGCTGTATTGGAGGGTATGACCCGAGGTAGTATTTTTATTAAGGATTTCTTATGACTGGGAACTCTAAGAAGGAAGCTTGAATTGCTCCTATATAAACAGCCATCTAAGATTATCAGTGGCATTTCCTTTTTATAGTGTTTGGCGCTAATAATAGCCTCAAACTCTGCAACCCAACTTTCTAGCTTTTAAAAAAAAACTCTACTTAGGAGAATGTCTGAACTCTTGTGGCTGACGGGATTTATTCCCTCCAGTGTTTTCTGGGGCTTCCCTGAAGGAGAAGGGGAAGGGGCTTGGGAGTTGGTGGCTCCTTACAGTCTCTGTGCTGTCCAGGGACCTGGTGAGAGGCCCCTAAGCAGCTGAGAGCCAGAGAGGAGGACGGGAATCCCGAGGAAGGGAGCCTTGGCGTGGGAGGCAGGAGGAAGAGAGAGGCCATGAGGACGTCTATGAGGAACTCGGGATCACGTCATATGCTCTGGCCTAGGTTTCAAGATGCCTAGTGGAAAAAGTGGGCTCCCTTCTCTCCGTGGTTATCCTTTGGGCAGCCCTACCCTTGCCAGGCCAACCCTCCGTTTCTGACAGGGGCCTAGGAAGGCACTGCCAGCCTCTAAGAGTGTGAAACGTCCTGGCAAAGCTGAGAGTGATTTGATAAGCTCATTTGTTTCCTGAAGGTATCCTGTCCTTTCCTATTTCAATGTTCCAAGCCTGTTTTTAAAAAAATCTTTTTTGATGTATTATTTACATCAATGCACCCATTTTAAGTGTACACCTAGTTTGATAAATTTTGGCAAATGTGTGCACCCATATCACCACCACCACAATCAAGATTTAGAACATTTCCGCCACCCCCAGAAAGTTCTCTCCTGCCCCCCTCCAGCCAATTCCGTTCCCCGTACCCCAGCCCCAGGCAACCCTCATCTGCTTTCTGTTACTACAGATTAGTTTTACCTTTTCTAGAATTTCATATAAATTGAATCATAGAGTCTGTAGTATTTTGTTTCTAGGGTCCTTCATTCAGCATAAAGTTTTTGGGGTTCATCAGTGATCAGTGTTGTTGCATATATTAATAGTTTGGTTGTTTTTTACTGCTGAGTAATATCTATTATATGGATATACCATAATTTATGTGGGCATTTGGGCTATTATCCATTTAATTATGATTATTATTATGAAAGTTACTATAAACATTCATGTACACATTTTTTATGGGCATATGTATTAATTTCTCTTGGGCAAATACTTAGGGATTGAATTGCTGGGTCATAGGGAACCGGCGAACTGTTTTCCAAAGCGGAATGTATGAATGTTCCAATTACTTCATATCTTCACCAACCCTTGGTATTCTCCATTTTTTAAGTTTAGCCATTCTAAGTGGTATGAAGTGTTATCTCATGGTGGTTTTAATTTGCAGGTCTGGATTTAATTAGACAGTCCTGGATTGGAATCCCAGTTCTGCAACTCACTAGCTTCATGACGTTGGACAAGGATTTACCCCAACTGAGGCTCCATTCCTTTATCTGTAGACTGGAATATGGCACCTACTTCCAGGATATTTTTTTCTCTCCCAAAGAATTAATATGTGGAAAAGGTTTGACACTGTGCTTGGCACACAGTAGGTCCTCTAAAACTGTGAACTGTTATTATTCCTGGTCTTAATACTTATATAAATTATATTTACAAAGCCATTTCAATTCACAAAGCACTTTCAAATATATCATTTATATGATCTTGTCCTATTCTTCAACCTCAGGCTCTAAGGGCTCTGAGAAAAAGAACTGCAGGTAGTCATCCTTGCACTTAATTGCACCCAGTCGGTTTTATAAGTGGATTTCCTCAAGGGCAGAGGTTGTGTTGTATTTGTCTTTGTGTTCTCTGCCAGCACCTAGGTGTGGCCAGCAGCCAGACTAGGCTCTCAATGGTGTTCTGATTTCGTTTAGAGGGTCAGGAATTTATCGGAATTCTTCTGGAAATTAGACATAGTTCTAACCATTTCTCTCATCTGTCTTTCCCTCCTCAGCGAGCTCGTCAGTTTCAGTGTTCAGTCCATGACTCCCACGTCAACACCCTTGGCCTGGCTTGCTTCCTTCCCCTGTGTTCCCAACACCCTCTCATGTGATATGTTTAAAACCGCTTCATCGCAGTGTTTGAGTGAAAGCTCTTTTGGTTGTAAGAAGCAGAAACTCAGACTAACTCAAGTAAAAAGCGATGTTTCCTGAAAGGCTACTGAGGGAATCTTATACAAACTAAAGCTGAGGGTACGGCTGGGGCTGGCAGGAGAGCTTGCTTATGACTTGAGTAACCAAGGAGAGATTCCTAGAACAATAGCATTTGAAATGAAGTGTGGGTGTTTTTGAAAAAGTGAACATGGCATGAGGAGTCATTTCTGGTGGATTAAGACAAAAAGATAGGAGTGTGCAAGTTATTCTCAGATACTGCTTGGCAATGTGGTTCTTTGAGAATCCATTTCATCTCCTCAGCTGGATTCAGAGCGTGAGCTTGATCTTATATTTCTTCATACTGTAGTAGAACAAAATAATGATTATCACTATCATCATTATCATCATCACCAACACCACCATCACCTCAACTACTATTTATTGGATACTTACGATGTGCCTGGCATTGTGGTAAATTCTTTTTCCTATTTTTTCTAATCCTCACTGCAGCTTGGAAATGTCACAGCTGAGGAATTTGAGGCTTAGGGAAGTGTGTTCTTTAACTTGCCCAGAGTGATTACTGAAAGGACATAGGAGAGAGACAGGAATCCCACCCTGGTCTGCCTGATCCCAAAGTCCCTTAATCTTGAATTCTAGGGCCTCTTTAGAACATTGCCTTATAGTCCAGCTTGCTTGTTGAATGAAAACTCCTCTATATTGTTGGTATTGGAAATATACCCACAGTCATCTGTAACTATTAAACTATTACTGCAACCCTGAACTAAAGATCTTTAATAATGGCTTCTCTCACCACAAAGATTTCTGGCTCTTTGAAAAAGACAGAAAATCATTATTTCCTTTGCCAAGCCCTTTTTCAAATGGAATCCAATCCTTAAACCTTACAAGAGTATTGACAGTGGAGGAAGTCATTGCTCAGCCCCAGTTAGTATTGCTACTCTTCAGGCAAATAGCTCCTTTTAAAATTATTTCCTTGACTTGGTTTTTGACTTAGGGAACTTTGGTTACAGAGAATGCCTCCAAAGGGTTTTGCAGCGGATCCTGATCAATAAGCTTCAAGAGGAAGGAAGGAAATGATGGGCTTATGTGGTTCCTGGAGACCATCCCAGAGCCAAACGTGCTTTCAAAGAGACACCAGCAACAATGGCTTTTTATCTTTCTATGCCTGTGCCTTTTACTATTCCTAGTTTTAAACCTATGTCTTTACTCAGAGAAAAAGACCAATTTGTACATTTGTTGCACTCTCTTTGAGATGGAATCTTTGGGCCGTCAAGGAAAACCCTCTGATCTCCAGTCTCTGAAACATGGTCCCCAAATACCACTGAAATCACTCATGGGCTGTAAAAAGAAGATGTGGGACTACGGAGGAGGGTGTTGGCCCCAGAAATGGTATGAGTCACCTAAATGCGATGCACAGGGCTCAATCCATTGGTGGCATTAAATCCCAGCAGTCCCAGCTCTACTCCTGCCCCCTCTTCCCTCAGCTTCGCTTCCCACTGCCTGCTCTGGTGATTTGTCTAACATATAGGCTCATAAATACAGCTCTGAATTGTGCTAACAGCGATTCTCGGCTTCTGTAGATCTCTTTGTGGTTTGCAAGGCATTTTGATTCATTTATTGATGCATGCATCCATGCTGCCATTCATTCAGTAAATAAACACTTGGTAACACTAGTAATATTATGGGCCCGCCGTGGGACAAGCATTTCATCAGATACAGAGGCCAGAGTGATAAGCAAAACAGTCATGGCCTCTGCTGGTAGTATAGGCCAGTATTTAAACTGCTGGTCACGACCCGTTAGAGGAATGTGAGATAGTTGGCATTGGTCAAAACCAGGATTAAAAAGAATAGAAGAGAAATTTTCATAGTATATCATGTTTTATACTTTTTTTCAGTTGTATGCCCTGGAAAGTGATGTAAAATGTATTTGTTACTGAGGATCATAGTCAAAAACCTTTGACAAACATGGGTTTAGTGGAGGCTGTTGTAAAAGATTCCTCCAAGCCATCCTCCTCACAACCACTGGAGCAGTCACGGGGTCCAGTGTGCAGCAGACTACAAATGCTATTGCTACTATTGCTTGTAATAGTATTTGTCAGGCACTGTACTTGCCCGGGGAGCCAAGGTGAGCAAAACACACCCGTCCTTGCCTTCAGTCCACTCCCCTGAGGACGAAGGCACAACACCTTAGCCTGACACAGAAGCCGCTTCTGGACCTGGTCCCTGTCTCTCTGGTCCCCTTTCACCATTGCTCAGACCATGCCCACCCTCCTCAGATGGCCTCCTGACCCCAGCTACCTGGAAACACCTCATCTTTAAACATTCAGCGGAAGTGTGACTTCCCCTGTGCCTTTGCCCAACTCGTCCAGGCAAAACTCATTGCTTCTTGCTTGGTCTCCCACTGTGCCGAGCTGTGGTAGCTCTGAGGTAGCCCTCTGTGTTTTCCTTTTTTTTTTTTGGTTCACCCATCACTTTTCTGATTCCACTCTTTCTGGTCATGGCACCCTCTTTCCTTTGGGAAGAGTCCAGCCCCCATCCTCCCACCAGGTGTGTCTATGGGCAGGGCTCATAATCCTGACATAACGCCATATTCCGGCTACTGTAATTGGTCTATGAATGGCATATGACCCAAGCAAGGCCAATCACAGTGCATGAGCCATGGACTTTTGGGTTAAGATGGTTAAAGCTGGGTTTCTAAATGGTCCTGGACATACAATCTCTAACTTTATAGTGTGATTATTTGGTTATAGCCTGTCTCCTCCCACACTGTAAATTCCTTCAAAACAGGGACTATTCTTTGATTTTAAAATTGCATATATGTGTGATTTTGTGTGTGCGTATAAAAGTAATACGTTTTCCTTGTTGGAAATTTCTTTGTATGAAATTTCTCTGTAGAAAATTTAAAAAATACAAAAAAGTTGTATAATCCTTTAATTCTCCCTTTCTCAAAGGCATTATTACAATGCAAATACACATAATACTCACATTTTACATAATTAGGATACAAGTGAACAGTGATTCTATAAGCCACTTTTTTCACTTAGTGGTATTTTATGAAAACTCTCCCATGTTGACAGATATTTTCCACATATGATTTTTTAAAATAAATCAGTTTGATTGACACATATTAACAAAGCATACAATCCATCCAAAGTGTACAATCAATGATATTTGGTAAAATTACATACTTGTGCATTCATCACTTTGATCAGTATATAGCATTTGCAATATTTCAATAATAATAATAATAAAAACAGACAAACAAACAAGAAAAATTTTCACCTCTCAATCTCTCTATGCTAACCCTGCTGTACATCTCAACTGCTGTACGTAATTGCTATTTCTGGCTATTCTTGCACAATTATTTATCAATTTATTAAGCAGTTTTATTGAGATATATTCACATACCATAGATCTGTTGGAAGTGTATAATCAATGGCTTGTCGAATAATCACAATGTTGTGCATTCATCACCACAAAAAATTTTAGAACAATTTCATTACTCCGAAAAGAGAAATTCTACACCCCTTATCAGTCCTTCCTCAGCTCCACATAATCACAAATATAACTTTATACTTGCATTTTATATAAATTGAATCATACAATATATAGTACTGTGTGTCTGGTTTCTTTCACTTAGCATAATGTTTCTTTTGTCTAATATTAACATCTTGTAGTATTAACATACATTTGTTCAGCTTCAAAGAAAAACAGTCTTAGATATGCAATTTTACCCATATTTATATTTCACATGTGGTTTTATTATGCTATACAGATCCATGTCACATTTTTTTGACATTCCCTTTAAACTACTTTCATACCAGGTATAATACTGCTAGTTACAAACATTATGTTGGGATTTCATCTTTTCTATTCATTTCCAAAGATTAACACACATCCTTTTTACCAATTCTGCACAAAGTTAACCCTCAGATTTCCATTCTCTAACCTCATTCTATTTTCTGGTGACCCAAATTCAAGTTATTAACTCAATGAGGTTACATAATATATTTAATTCATAGTAGTGAAATCACACACACACACACACACACACACACACACACACACATATATATATATATATTTGCCATTTGTATTTCTTCTTCTTTGGACAGATGTCTTCTCAAGTCTTTTGCCCATTTTTTAAATGGGATTGTTTGTCTTTTTATTGTTGAGTTGTAGCCTCTCTTTATATATCATGGATATGAAACCCTTATCAGACATGTGATTTCCAAATATTTTCTCCCATTGAGTTGGCTGCCTTTTCACCCTTTTGACAAAGTCCTGTAAGGTGCAAAAGTGTTTAATTTTGATGAGGTCCCATTTATTTACTTTTTCTTTGTTGCACATGCTTTGGATGTAAGGTCCAAGAAACCACCACCTACCACAAGACCTTTAACATGTTTCTCTACATTTTCTTCTCATAGTTTTATGGTCCTGTCTTTTATATTTAGGTCATTGATCCATTCTGAGTTGATTCTTGTAAAGGGAATGAGATATGTGACCTCTTTCATTCTTTTGGTTTTGTATATCAAGTTGTCCCAGCATCATTTGTTGAAGAGACTGTTTTTTTCCCATCAATATGGACTTGGTAGGTTTGTCAAAAAACAGTTGGCCATAGTCATGAGGGTTTATTTCTGGGTTCTCAATTCTATTCCACTGATGGATGTGTCTATCTTTATGCCAGTACCATGCTGTTTTGACCACTGTAGCTCTGTAATATGTTTCATAGTCAGACAGTGAGATTCCTCCCACTTTGCTCTTCTTTTTTAGAATCCCCTTGGTTATTTGGGTGCACTTTCCCTTCCAAATGAATTTGGTAATTGCCTTTTCTATTTCTGTAAAGTAGGCTGTTGGAATTGTGATTGGTATTGCATTGAATCTATACATCAGTTTGGGTAGAAATGACATCTTCGCAATATTTAGTCTTCCAATCCATGAACACAGAATGTCTTTCCATTTGTTTAGGTCTTCATTGATTTCTTTTAGCATTGTTTTGTAGTTTTCTGCATACAGGTCCTATACTTCTTTGGTTGAATTGATTCCTAGGTATTTGAGTCTTTTTTTGCTATTGAAAATGGCTTTTTTTTCTCTGATTTCCTTCTCAGATTATTCAATACAAGTGTACAGAAACATTATTGATTTTTGCATGTTTATCTTTTATCCTGCCACTTTTCTGAACTCATTTATTAGTTCATTAGCTTTGTGGTAGACATTTCAGAATTTTCTAAATATAGGATCATGTCATCTATAAATAGTGAGATTTTATTTCCTCTTTTCCTATTTGGATGCCTTTTATTATTACTTTTTCTTGCCTAATTGCTCTAGCTAGAAGTTCTAGCACAATGTTGAATAACAGTAGTGACAGTGGGCACCCTTGTTTTTTTCCCAATCTTTGATGGAAAGCTTTCCACCTTTCCCCATTGAGTATGATGTTGGCTGTGGGTTTTCATATATGCCTTTTATCATATTGAGGAATGTTCCTTCCCTTCCTATCTTTTGAAGTATTTTTATCAAGAAAGGATGCTGGATTTTGTTGAATGCCTTTTCTGCATCGATTGAGATGATCATGTGTTTTTTTTTCTTCAATTTGTTAATGTGGTCTGTTGCATTAATTGATTTTCTTATGTTGAACCAACCTTGCATACCGGGAAAAAATCCCACTTGGTTGTTATGCATAAGTCTTTTGATATGCTGTTGGATTCTATTTGCAAGTGTTTTGTTGAGAATTTTTGCATCTATGTTCATTAGAGAGATTGGTCTGTAATTTTCTTTTCTTGTAGTGTCTCTATCTGGCTTTGTTATTAGGGTAATGTTGGCATCATTAAATGTGTTGAGTAATTTTCCTTCCTCTTTAATTTTTTGGAAGAGTTTAAACAGGATTGGTTTCAATTCTTCTTGAAATGCTTGGTAGAATTCACCTGTGAAGCCATCTGGTCCTGGACTTTTCTTTTTTGGGAGATTTTTGACGACAGATTCAATCTCTTTAAAGGTGATTTGTTTGCTAGGTTCTTATATTTCTTGTAGGGTCAGTGTAGGTGGTTTGTGCATTTCTAGAATTTGTCCATTTCATTTAAGTTGTCTAGTTTGTTGGCATACCGTTTCTCATAATATCCTCTTATGATCCTTTTTATTTCTGTGGGGTCAGAAGAGCCTCTCTTACTTATTTACTTTTAAATTTCCTCACGTGCACTTCCTTGGTCAGCCAGCAGATGATGCTTTTGTCAGCCCTCTGAATTCAATGCCTGGTCAGAGTGTGTTTTTTGCAACAGGGGCCAGAGAAATGTGACAGAGGTTCCTGCCTTAAGGCTAAGAGTTTTATAATTCAAACTTTTTCAGAGAGAGTTCTCCAACCTTTGCTGGTAGCTCCTTCCTTTTTTCCCAGATAGGAAATAATTCCACTCCCCTCTGCATCCTCAACAACCAGTCCCAGTCAGTAGAGGGGGAGATTGAGAGGATGGGATCTCTTTAGTTCCTTGCAGGCTCCCAAGGTAAACAATGGCATGGTCCCACCCAGCCTGGAAGGGCTCATGGGACACAGCAGACCAAATTTATGGGTCAAAAGCTGAGTCAGCTTTAGGTTGTGTCCCTCTCTCTCCCCTTTCCTGGGGAGGTAGATCCCTGGGGCCCCCTTTGTCTGTAGTCACTGGCCCCAAGGCCAGATAATTCTAAATTGTCTAAAGGGTGGGAGAGGATGCCAGCATTTGCAGTTGCAGATTTTAACTCATAGCTTTGCCATCACGATTCTTTTCCTTTGCCCTTCTCTCCTCTGGGCAGTGTCCAGCCTTTCCCTGATGTCCTAAACTATAGAAGACTTTTTTCCAGGCCATTTCTGTCTGTCCTTTAGCTATTTTTCTGGGAGGGAAATGAGTCCTGTGTCTTTCTAGCCCTCCATCTTCTCGGAAGTCCCACATATGATTTTTAATGGCCATCTACCATTGTATCATATGGATTTAATGGACCATAATTTATTCAACAATACTCTACTAGAAAATTTGGGTGGTTTCTACTTCTCACTATTATAAAAAAAATTCTGAGTCTGTCTTAGGCCAAAGATGTCACTGCAAAGAATCGCCTTTTCATCAAATGATGCCGGGTCAAAGGGATATCCATATGGCAAATGTATTAGTTATCTATTGCTGTGTATCAGTATTATCACAAACTTGTGGCCTAACGCAACACACAGTTATTATCTCACAGTTTCTGTGGAACTGGAGTTTGGGCATAGCTACGTGCTCTGCTTCCAGGTCTCACAAAGCTGTAATCAAGGTGTTGACCAGGGTGCAGACTCATTTGAGGGCTCAACTGGGGAAAGATCTGCTTCCAAATCTGTGTATTAACAGGATTCAGTTCTTTATAGGCTCCCAAACTGAAGGCTTCAGTTTCTTGCTGACTCTTGGCTGAAGTCCAGCCACAGCTCCTTGCCATGTGACCCTCTCCATAGGGCAGCTCACCACACTGCCACTTGTTTCTTCAAAGCCAGCAATGTGTGTGAGTATGTGGGGGGCGGAAATCTCCTCCCAAGACAGGTGTCTCAAACTAACGTAATGTGACCAGGTACACATAATCAGATACATCCTGCAAATCACAGGCTCCATCCATGCTTAGGGGAAGGGGCACACAAGAGCCTAAACTCCAGGGTGAGGCTCATGGGGACCTCCCTAGAGTTGGTCTTCCTCGGCGAAGCTTCCAGACTTTCTTGGTACAAGGCAACCTTAATGTCTCCATAATTTTTTTCATGGCCAAAAGAAAAACATAACAGTTCTATTAAGTAGTTAGATCCAAATAAACTAAAGTGGGAAGCGGGTGTGGCTCAGTGGATAGAGCCCCCGTTTACCATATGAGAGGCCCCGGTTCGCTTCCGGCTTACACGACCGTGGGCTGATGCGGCAAGACCTCACAGCAAGGGGGAGATAGATAAGCAGACACAGAGAAGACACGCAGTGAATGGACACAGCAGCACAAGCAGCAAGGCGGGGGGATAAATAAAATAAATAAATCTTTAAAACAAACAAACAAACAAACAAATAAACTAAAGTATCTGTATCCTAACAATTTAGTGACTGTTTGAAAAAAAAACATAAATTGAAAAAAATTCATTTTATTTAAAAATAACTACAATACTTACTAATGGAACTTGTGTACATGTTGGGTACTATACAACTTCTCAGGCCTTGGAATCAGATTGGGCGCTGCCACCCTCCTTTCCTAATTTCATGTGGCATTTGCTTTTTATCACAGCAATCTCCAAAAACCCAGCTTTGCAGCAATATGATGACATTGAAGAGAATATAGTGCAATTTAATGTTAAAACTATCTTAAACTGATAGTTCACACAGTATTCAGCAGATGTGTAAACTCAAAAAATGTTAACTGCCCCCTGCAGCCCTATGAGTTCAAGGGTAACTTAGTGTTCAGTTTGGGAACCATGGCCATATAGAGAAATTATCTTGATCCTTACCTCACAACATAAACAAAAATCAATTTCAGAAAGATTGTAGATCTGAATGTAAAAGAAAAACAGTAAAGCTTTTAGAGAAAAATGTAAAAGATCTTTGCAATCTTAGGCAAACATTTCTGAAACAGGACTCCAAAGTACTGACCATAAAAGAAAAAAATGATGAATTTGACTAAGTTAATATTAGAAACTATTTTTCATCAAAAGAGAGTGAAAAAGCATCCCATAGAGTGGAAGAAGACATTTACATACATATACCTGATCAACGGCTTGTAGCCCAGATATTTTAAAAGTTCCTGAAAACCATTAAGAAAAAGGCAGATTATCCAGTAGAAAAATGGACAAAAGACTTGAATAGACTCTTCAGAAGAGAGGCTATCCAATGGCCAATAAACAAATGAATCTCATTAATCATCAGGAAAGTATAAATTAAATCACAATTCAATAATAGTAACACCCACCCACCAGATGACCAAAATTAAAACAAAAAAGGAAAATGCCTAGTGTTATCAAGGATGTGAAGAAACTAAAACTCTCTTACACTGGTTGGGATGTAAACCGGTACAAACATTTTGTTAAATTGTTTGGCAGTATCTTTTAAAGCTGAATATGCACAATTCTATGGCACAGCAATGCCACTCCTTGATAGATACCCAAAAGAAATGAGTATATATGCTAACCAAAAGAAGGTTCTTAACAACAGATAGTCCCAATAATAATAGTCCCAATCTGGACACTACCCAAATGCCTATAAACAGAAGAATGGATTAATAAATTGTGTTACAATCCAACAGTGGAATACTACAGAATAAAGGAACTATTGCTCATATAATGATATAGTGGAATCTCTTGAACATAATATTAAGTAAAGAAGCCAGGCTATCTGCACTGTCCAAAAAAAATCACATACTGTGGGTAGGAATCCTTTTATATATAAAGTACAAAAGGGGTCTGAATTAATCTATACCATTAGAAGTCAGGCTAATAATTACCCTTGGTGGGAGGGGGATTTGTGAATAGAGGGGGGCCAAGGGGTGTTTCTGAGGTGCTACTCATGCTCTCTTTCTTGATCTGGGTGTACTCAAGTTGTGAAACCTGTTGAGTTGTACACTGATGATATGTGTACTCTTTGTATGTATGTTATCCTTCAATACAAAATTGAAGAAAATAAATAATAATGCTGTAATTTTAAAAATGCTATGATGAACTCCTTGTAGCTGTAGCTTTGCAGATGTCCTGTGTTTTTTTTTTTCTTTTAACAAAATTCCTAGAAGTGGAACAGCTGAGTCAAGTGGTTTGTACATTTTTAAGGCTTCAAATACATCTTGCCAATTTGGCAGGGACTGCTTTTATTGATGTTTGTCTCCCTGTGCCTAGCACTGTGCCTTTGCTCAGTACATGTTTGCTGAATGTATGTGGATGAGGCTTTATTTCAGTTCATCGAATTAACCAAGACCTTTCACACCTAAGAGGAGTTGCTGATCATTCTGCCTAGAACTCTTTCCCTTGCTCATCCTACAACTGACTCTCAGCTTAAGACCCCTCCACTGAAGACCTTCCCAAAACACGTGTGCTAAAGGAGTCCTCCTTTTTAATTCTCTTGCTTAGCCTCCTTGTTTACAAATCCCAGTGTATAATTATAATAATTTGTGTGTTTGCTTGCTTACTTATTGTCATCTCTCCCACTGGACTTTAAGTGACATAAGGATGGGAATGACAGATGTCTTGTTCACTACTGCAATCCAATATCTAGCACAGTGTCTAGGATGTAGGAAGCATTTATATTAATGAGACAGACCCCTAACTCAGATTAGCTTAAGCAAAAAAGAAAATGTATCAGTTAGTATAATTGAGAAGTTAAAGGGGTAGGTTGACTTCAGGCATGGCTGAATCTACAGGTTCAATTCATATTTTGACCCTGTTTCTTTCCATCTTTTGCTACTATTTGACTTTATTCTCTGGTAGGCTCTTTACTGACATGGTGGCAAAAAAACAACTCACAGGCCCAAACTGACATTATTCATCATCTCAGAGGAAGAGTAGGCAACTTTTTGATAGGGCTGTCCAGTGTCTTGGGGAGGATGGCCTACTGGCCCAGCTTAGGGCCATGTATCCATCACTGAGCCAACCATATGGCCAAAGTGATGGAGGTCTACAGCCAGGTCTTGGTTTTTTGACTATCCCTGAGGGGGCAGATGGGCGAGAGAGAAGGATCCACCCCACCCAAACCACAAGAGCAGATGTAAACAGGTGCAAGGCCACCTGGGACTGATCATTTGCCTAACTCTCATTCCAACCAGCTACAGGGACTCAGCTCTCTCACTGGGTGTATTTACAGCCATTAACCTAAGATCAGGCAGCTAAGGCCTATAATTGAGCTCTTTTCCAGATAAGTTGAGCCAGTTGAAATTAAGTGCTTCTTCGGACCTTGATTCCCATTTTTAATTGGGCAGTATCTTGGTGGGTTTTCCCTGAATGCCTTTGCTCTTTGCAATTTATGTGGCATTTAGGTGGAGGTCACCCCTTTTTAACAAACACAGGGTTGGAGTTCATACATAACATCTTCTTCCTTCCCAATGGTTATCCTAAACTGGGCCCGTTTATACAGTTTTCTTGATCTATTTAAAGATCTTACCCCCACTCTTCCATTTTATCTCTTTCCTTCTTCCCCTTCAACCAGATCAACCCAAAGTCGACTGTGCCAAATTAAGTGACAAAGAGGAATTTTCTCATTGGTATGCAGAGGTATGTCAGATACACAAACTCACTGGCAGCCTGTGTATTCACTGCCTTGCAGACTCATCACTTTAGACTTCGAACTTGGCTCCTTCTTCAGGCTTTGTCCATGACCTTGGGAAAGTCAATTCCTTCTTTCTGAACCTTGGCAGCCCTATCTATAAAATTAAATAATTACCTTGTCTGCAGAACAAGATGGTTTCTGAGGTATAACTCTTCCTCCAACACTGATTCTGGAATTACCTTTATCCCCCTTAGCAATCTGGTGATAAGTGGGTCACCTCTAAGTGTGCCAAACTTTGGATGCCTGCAGGATCAGCTACATGATTTGTAGGTCCCAGTGCAAAAAAAAAATGGGGGGTGGGGAAAGGCCCTTGTTCAAAATTACTAAGAATTTCAAGATGGTGACAGCAGAGCATTAAACCAGCATGGGCCCTTTAGAGTATGGGCCCCAGGTCTCACGCCCGTGAAGCTGGCCCTGGCTGCCTCAATTGATCAGATCCATTGCAGGGACAGTAATGAACCAGTCATGCTCATGCCCCTCCTCAAAATTCTACACTCTGTCTCTAACAGCTTTCTCAGGGATAGCAAAATCAAATGCTTACAATATCATTGAGTGGTGTGGTCTGGGAATGGACAAATTGTAGAACAAATGTTCCAGGTAAAAGGAACAGCTAATATTCAGCGCTAATCAATTGTCACCCATGGGCTTAAAATTGCTTGACCTTCCTATTTTTCAAGAGAAACTGGAACCAGAAATTTTTCTTTATAAATCTCCTGGTTTTTTAAGTGTTGGCCACTGTTGAGGAAAAGTATCCAAAACTTGGAAATGAAGCAAAAGGATATGTGCATTTGCTTTCAATGTCATCTGAGAGCAGTGGTTCTCAAAGTGGGTTCCCTCACCCACAGCATCAGCCTTGCCTGAGAACAAGGCCTGTCCCAGACCTGCTGAATCAGAAACTCTGGGGCCGTGAACAGCACTCTGTGCTCCAACAAGCCCTACAGGTGAGTCTGATCTGAATTCCAGTTTGAGAACCACTGCCCTTGAGCACATCTCAATTGCTCAGAGCATAGTCTGACTCCAGGGGAATGTAGACTTGCTTAATCTACTGCTTACTATTTATTAAGTAGGGTCCTGACATTTTACAACTCTTTAAAGTCAAGTCTTAATGTTTTGAATACCAATAAAATGCCAATGATTTTTTTTTGTCCAATACAGCTGCAAACAATTCCTATCTGGTAGAAAAGATAACCCCAAAGAATGTGATTTCATTGCCCTGTAGGTCTGTAACCAGTTTTGGATCTAACCTAGCAAATTTTATTTTAGGATTCCTTCTTTCTGGTTTCCCCTATCCTCTTTTGATCCAACTTTGTCATCTCGCTGGTTCTCACCTTAATTAATGAAATAAGACTTTGAGCAAATTCTCACTTTATATTTGTATGATTATTTGTATTTTTGACATTTTGAAAATTATTGTTATTATTATTATTTTTAGGAGGTACCGGAGATTGAGCCCAGGACCTCGTACATGGGAAGCAGGAGCTCAACCACTTGAGCTACATCTGCTCCCGTGAAAATTATTTTTTGACAGAACTAATCCAAATGATTTTAAAACTCTGGGTTAGCCAATTTTGGCTCCCAGGTCACCAGCTCATGACCTCTGTCTGGCCCATGCATGCTCACCTGCCTTTGTGTTACAGAAAAGGTCCTTACCCCTCCCTCCTGTTCTTCTTAGCTTTATTTTCCTCTGCCTCCCTCTGGTCATGTGGGGCTACTTGCTTTTGCCCAAACACTGTGAACCCTTCTCGTCTCTGTACCTTTGGTCGCGTGAACTTCCCTCCTTCAAGCCTCAGCTTAAAAACCCCCTCCCCCATGAAAACTTCTGCAATCAGTTTGTATCCTATTTCTCTTTGTTCTGGGTTTCCTCAACCCTTCGCTTCCTGAGTTCAACAATGCCCCCCCCCCCAATTCCTGTCTACCTGGACCCGCAGAATGTGACCTTATTTGAAAATAGGGTCTTTGTAGGTATAATTAGTTAAGATGAATCATCCTGGATTTGGGGTCCACCGTACTGGGTGGGTCCCACAACCAATCTGACTGCATGTGCTTAGAAGAAGAGGAAAGAACAGAAAGAGACAGAGAGAAGGCATGTGGAGACGGAGGCAGAGATTGGAGCGACGCAGCTACAAGCCAGGGAATCTGCAGGATTGCTGGCAACCACCCAAAGCTAGGTGGTTGCCACCCTAGAGCCTTCAGAGGCAGAGTGTCCCTGTGGACACCTGGATTTCAGACTTGCAGCCTCCAGAACTGTGAGAGAAGACATTTCTATTCTTAAAAGAATCACCCACTTTGTGGTCATTTGTTACGGCAGCCCTAGGAAACTCATATGCTTCTTTTCCAGAAAAACACTTGTCTTCTTCGGCTGCACAGAAAATCAAAGACTATCTCCTAACAGTGCTTTTTCAAACTTTTACTTGGAAACAAATCCCCTGGGACTCTTGTTAAAATGCGGCTTCTGGCTCAGGAGGACAGGGGTGGGGCCTGAGAGTCTGCATTTCTACAATGTTCCCAGGTCATTCGCATGCTGCTTCTCTGTGGACCACACTGTGGCTAGGGACTGTCACCGAGACACCTGTTTCCAGGGCTGTGACAGTGCTTTGCATGAAGCTCACTGAAGCATTCACAGGCCCACAAGTCCCTTAGGTGTAGCCAAGAGTGCAAAATGTTACTGCTGAGATCTGGCCCTGCCTCATTCCTCATGGGATAAAACACCCATGCTAGAGTTTACCTTTATTACTCCTTTCTCCTCTTTCCCTTGGGGTTGTATTTTGGCTGTTTGACTTTGAGGAAGTTGCTTCACTTTCCAGAATACCAATTTCCTCCTCTGTGAGATGGGATCACTTACACTCAGGTTTTTTTTTTATTTTTATTTTTAAGCTTTTATATTTGAGTTTATGCTTCATTTAACTTTTTTTTTTTTTTTTTTTTTT
>JAQZBX010006154.1:0-15428 GCA_029593785.1 Cabassous unicinctus | reverse complement strand
CAGCCACATCCGCTCTCTCATTTTAAAACACTACTATAGTTGAATATGAAAACAAAAATGATAGCAAGTAGGGAGCATATTATGCTTACAGTTCTTCACTTATTCACTAGTGCATATAAAATGCCAGTAGTGTCAGTCACTGGCCGCCACTAAGAGGTTTGACACGGAACACCTCTGGGGTCATGTTCATCACCCTCCGGTGCCTCTCCATTGTAATGGCATGTCCCTTCTGACTGGGATCAAAGTCCACCAGTTCTACCTGACCCATTTCATCCGTTTCTTCTTATTCTTCTATCCTCTCAGGTAGAAATTTTTCCAGCAGAGGCAGTTTATCAGGAGAGAGACAGCCATTCTCGGGAAAGTTTACCTTAAATTTGACGATTAGGCGACCCTTTTCCTATGGCCTGCAATAATTGGCATGCCTTCATTTAGCACACACTTGGTATCTCCAGGCTTGACAGTCTGACCTGGATGAGAGGTGATGATTATAGTTTGGTTGTCAAGAGTGGATATTGACTTTTGGAAGCCACACAATGCTTCAACCAGCTGTATGTCCACACACATGAAAAGGTCTTCTCCTCATCTAGTAAAAATAGTGTGATCCTTATCTAAAACAATGATAAAATCTCCTGGCTCCAGTCCTGGCTCTTGGCCTCCTTCACCATGGAATGTTATCTTCTGGCCATCTTTCAAGCCTTTATCAATCTGAACATCTAGAATCTTTTTCTCTCAAACTATCTTCCGTCCATTACAACTTTTACATTTATCTTTAGGACTGATCTGTTCCCCATGGCCCTGGCACTCCATGCACACAGACTGAATTTGCTGAATCATTCCAGGTCCTATCGGATGAATTCTTATTTGCATTCCAGTACCTCGGCAACTGGGACAGCACTCTACTGCTCCTTTCTTACCACCTTGGCCTTCTCATTTGTAGCAAATCACATGCTTTTGCAGAGCTAGTTTTCTTGTTGCACTGTTATATAAATCTTCTAAGGTTACTGAGTGCTTCTCTTTCTCTTTGCATCCTTCCACCAACTCCAAAAACATATCAAAGATGTCCATGGGGGAGCCAAAACCCTCACCTGCTCCATCCTTTTTGACGTGCTGTTCTCCTCCTTTGTCATATAATTCTCTTTTCTTTGCATCAGAGAGCACCTCATAAGCTTGAGAAATCTGTTTGAACTTCTCCCCCTCACTTGGATTCTTATCAGAGTGATACTTCAAGGCTAGTTTCCTGTAAGCCTTTTTCAACTCTTCCTGGGTGCATTGGGTTTGAACCCCGAAAATTATAGTTTTTTTCCACCATTTTCTACAGCTGGTGAGTGGGCGTCTTTGCAGTTAAATGCAAAAATTTTAAACCTTTATGGTGAGCGGGCGGATTCTGGTGAGGGGGAGCCGGAAGGAGCGCGTCACTGTGCGCAGCTGGGGCAGCCGCGGCTCCTCAGCCTCTCTCCGAGCTCTGGAAAGTTCCCACAAGGATTTTTTAAAAGATCAAACAAGATAATGCATATGAATTGTCTCAGCAAACTGCCCAGTTCTGGAAAAGGTTGGCATCATCTCTGAATCCCAATGAGGTGCCTGCAGGCTTTACCAGGACAGGAGAAAATGCCTGTGGGAGGATGGCTGGTAGCTGGGGAAGGGAAGCAGCTGCCGGAAGCTGGCCTCTATCATACATTCTACATCATTATCTCTGTTAAAAATATTTCTTTTAGGGTCAAATGGAAGCAAAAGGGTATAGACACCTTTTCCTGGCTTTTCTGCCAGCTGAGGGAGCACTACCTGGATGTAAGTGCTTCTGAGGACAGGCTGAATTCAGTTTCCAGAGTGACAGTAAGAGAAGGAGGAAAAAAGCGATTTGGCTGACATGGACTTAGGAGGGAGGATGCCTGGCAAACCTTGGGCATGGTGGAGCCCACAGCCACCTCAGGCAAATCATTTCACGTCTCCAAGGCTCAGTTTGCTCATCCGTAGTAATGTCAGTAGCATAGTGGTGTTGAAGTTACTCACATTTTGGTTTGAATCAGGCTTTGTCTCCAACCTGGAAGCTTCTGGATGAACACGTGCAAGTTACTCTTCTAGTGCTACCTGCAGCCTTGTTTGTCTCAGCTATAAAGGATAGCAACAGTAGTCCGTGCAGAGAAGTGTCCTAAGGATGAAATGATATAAATCACTGGGCACACATAAGCCGTGTCCAATCAATTGTAGCTGTTATGGCATCACCAGTGTGTCCCTTTCTGTCCTACAAAATCAGCAATTCCATACAGTTTGACCTAATATTATTCTGGCATGAGAGAACACAGGCACAAGAAAAAAAAATATAATAAAAAAGAAAAAACCAAGATAAAAACAAACAAACAAACAAAAAACACCACAGGCATGTTGCTTGGTATCATTCAAGGTGCTCAATACATGATAGCGATTATTATTATTATTATCCACAACCCTGGGGACAGTACCGGATGTTAAGAAGTGAAAGGACCCGAGTTACACATCAAGAAACACGATCACCTTCTATAATTGGCCATTTAATTTATTTGTTGGGTCCTACCCCTTTTTCTCTTTCCCCTAATTGTTATAGTGGAGACATTGTTTTAGTCATCTCTGTATTTGTAGATCTAGCAAAGGCCAGGCACATAATAGGTGATCAGTAAATGTTTGTTGAGTGAGTGATTCCAAGAGCTTGATGGGTTTCCCAGGGGTTGGGATAATTTGCTTCTCCTGTGGAATATTGAAAAACAAAACAAAACAAAACCAGAGACAAAGACAACAACCTGGAACATAATCAACAGTCCCTTTTTAGGCTCTATTTTCTTCTATCAAAGTGGATCCAATAATCCTAACTAATGGCTACCTCATAGGGTATTTGGAGAACAAAAGAGAGAGTTGCTGAGAAACTGCACATTTATTAGAATGGCTAAAATTAAAAGAGTTGTCACTACCAAGTTCTGGTGAAGATGAGAGGCGTCAGTTTGCCAGAATGCTGTGACAAATACCATACAATGGGTTGGTTTAAACAGGAATTTAATGACTCATAGATCCAAAATCAAGGTACTGGCAGGACTTGTTTTCTCCCTGAAGTCTGTAGCAATCTGTCTTGCCGCAATTCCTTGACTTGCCTCTCTGCCTCCTGTCACATGGTGATCTCTCTCTTTCCTTGTGTCTGCTCTTCCGGCTTCCGTTGTCAGCTTCTGGGGCTTTTTCTGACTGACTTGTCCAAATTTCTTTCACTGATAAAGGGCTCCAGTAATACAGATTGAGGCCCACAATGATTCAGTTGGGTCACACCTTAACTACAAATAATATCTTCAAGAGGTCCTGTTTACGCATGAGTTCACACCCACAAGAGTGCGGATTAAGATTAAGAACACGCCTTTTGTTGGGGTCTGTAATTCAATCTACCACTAGGAGTGACTGGAACTCTCATACATTGCTGCTGAGAATGCAAAATCGGTAGATACTTTGGAAAATACTTTTTGCAGTGTCTTATCAAGTTAAATATATTCTTAAATTAACCATGAGATCTAGCAATTCCATTCCTAGTTATTTACCCTGGAGAAATGAAAACTTACGCTCACATAGAAACTTGTACATAAACGTTTATAGAGACTTTATTCATAATCATCAAACGCGGTTAACATCCAGATGTACTTCAATTGGTGAATGGGTAAACTAACTGTGGGATATCTACACAATGTGGTCCATCCATACTTCTCAATAATAAAAAATACTTCCGATACATGTGACAACATAGCTCAATCTTAAATGCATTATGCTAAGCAAAAGAAGTCAGACTCAGAAGGCTACATCAACATCCTGTATGATTCCATTCATATGACATCCTGGAAAAAGCAAAACTATAGGGACAAAAAACAGGTCAGTTGTTGCCTGGGGTTGGGGGTGAGAGAAGGGCTTGACTGCAAAGGGACAGAAGGGAACTTTTGGGGGGTGATCTTTTCTGTGGTAGTGGTTATTTGATTGTAGATGTTTGCTGAAACTCACAAAACTGTGCACTAAAAAATGGAGAATTTTAATATATACATATAAATTATCCCTAAGTAAACCAGGCTTTACAAAAAAATAGCTAGTTGCTGGGAAAATGGTTTACAAAGCAAAGTTATCACACAGCCAACATTATTTCCGTATTAAGGGCCATCGAAGACAATTCTTCCATGAGAGGCTTAGAAGTTTGTACCCTGCTGAGACAGAATGAGATAATTATTATTAATTGGTTAATTTATAGTTTAGTTAACTAAACATTTATTGTGCCTCCAAAATGCTCAGGAGAGAAGAACAAGGTCCAAAACCTATTCACAAGGGGCTCACAATCTGGGGAAGGGGGTGGGTGTGGGGAGGAAGACATCTACAACATAACATGATCATTATCTTGGAAAATATTTAAAAGATCAGCGTATAATTAGACTCTTCATGTATATATCTAAAAGCATAAGCTAAACATTATGAATACTGTCTCCCCCCAGGTACTTATTATTAGTAGGTGGAGGGGAATAATAGCTAACATTTATTGGCTGCTTGCTATGTGGGAGGTGCTATTCTAAGTACGTTATGTGCATCAACCCATTTGCAATAATCCTATGGGCTAGAAACTTTCATTATCATCATCCTTTCATAGATGAAGCAACAAGGTCACTGAGAAGTTTGTTGATTTGCCCAAGGTCGCATAGCTCATAAAGGATAGAAAAGGATTTAAACTCTGGCAGGAAGCCCCCTCCTAACCATACAGTCACCTGCAGCTAGGGAGGAACTGCCCTAGGTCACCTGGACCCTGAGATTTGGATCTGGTTGCTCTAACTCTGGCTCAGGTTTTTCCAATATCAGATAAGAGAGGTCATCTCTAGAGAGGTCAAATATGCAAAACTCCCTGGGAAAACGTCAGGATAAGCATGCTTCTTTTTGTGTTCCTTTCCTTTGTTTAGCATTATGTATAACCTCCCATTACCAAAGTTATACATAATTATTTTAGAAAATGGAAGAGGCAAAAACAAGCAAAAAACAAATCAAACAGACAAAATCTCAATTCCCTTTATCCATAATTTCATCAGCTAGAGGTATCTACTGCTAATATTTTGGCATATTTCCTTCCAGTCTTTCTTGTTTTGTTTTTTTGTTTTTTGTTTTTTTGTTTTTAGTCTTTCAAAAAATCTCTTATCATACTGTGAAATGTAACTTTGAATCCTGCTTTTTTTCATTTAACATCAGACATAAACTCTTTGTAAACATCACTTTAAATAACTGCATAATAATCCATCACATGGATAGCTTATAATTTATTAACTGTTTCTTCACAGTTGGATATTTAGGTTGTTTCCAATTTTTCACTATTATAAATAACTCTGTGATGAACATCCTAGGCCATAAATCTTTGTGTGCATTGCAGATTATTTTCTTAGGATAGTTTCCCAGAAATGTAACTACTAGGCTAAATGTCATGGATATTTTAAAGATTATGTTGATGAACGGAAAGGCTTCCAGGGAGTCAGAAGTTGTATATATGTGTGCCTTTTTTTTTTTTTAAAGATTTATTTATTTATTTCTCCCCCTGCCCCCTCGTTTTTGTGCTTGCTGTCTGCTCTCTGTGTTCTTCTGTGTCTGCTTGTCTTCTTTAGGCAGCACCAGGAACCGATCCTGGGACCTTCAGGAGTGGGAGAAAAGCGCTCGATCTCTTGTGCCACCTCAGCTTCCTGGTTTGCTGTGGCTCTTATTATCTCTCTTGTGTCTCTTTTTGTTGCGTCATCTTGCTGTGCCAGCTCTCTGCGCGGGTCAGAATTCTGTGCGGGTCAGCACTCCTGCATGGGCCAGCTCTCCACGTGGGCCAGCTTGCCTTTCACCAAGAGGCCCTGGGAATCGAACCCTGGACCTCCTATATGGTAGATGGGAGCCCAATCACTTGAGCCACATCCGTTTCCCTGTACATATCTTTGTTCTTCTGTATAAGTGAGGATGCAGGGGAAGAGAGACAGAATTGGGGACTTTCTGACTCTTGTCAGTGCATTAATCACTGGACATTATCTCTTGTCGGCTACCTTCCAATTTTCAGGGATGCATGTGAATTAAATATTGATCACAGAGTGTCAGCAAATGGAAGCAAATTTCAGGTATAGAGTGTATGCCTTTTGCAAGTAGATCTGTCCCTACAATCATTTAGGCTTGGCACCTCAGCATTTTTTACTTGGCGCAGAACTTTTATAGCCATTATCTCGACAGCTCCTCACAGCTCCTCAGTGACATGGTTTGGGGGCGGCCATTCTTATTTCCAGGTCACTTATCAGAAACAGAGGCCCAGAGAGAAGTGATTTACCCAAGGTCAAAGAGCTAGTTGGAGAGCGAGCTGGGCTAGAAATCTAGTCTTATGGCTCTCAGGCTACAGCCCCAAAACAAACCAATGGCAAGAACCACATCTTTTATTTTCCTCAATATTGGTCAATGGTTTTGACAGACGCACTCATCTTCAGAAGTGCCTTGTCCTCCCAACACACAGCATCTTGCTTAGTTGGGCAAACTTGAGTTTGAAGATCAGGTTCAGTGGATGATAAGAGGTCTGAAGGCTTGGATTCTAGAACCAGGCTTTGCCAAAACTTGCTAACACACTTCTCTCTATCAGTCTCTCCATCTGTAAAATAAAGCATAATGGACCAGGTTCTGGAGTTACACAGATGTGGGTTTGAAGGCAGGGTCTGACTCTAGCTGTGTAATCCTGGACAAGTTACTTAGCTTCTCTTAGCTTTGGTTTTCTCATATCTAAAATGGGAATAATATTAGTACTTACTCCATGAGATTATCGGGCTAATTGAAAGAGTGATAGGGACGTGGATGTGGCTCAAGTGATTGATCTTCTGCCTACCAGAAGGGAGGTCCTGGATTCGGTTCTGGTGCCTCCTAAAAAGAAAACGAGCACAAAATGAACAGACATAGCAAGTGCAAAATAATGGAGGGGTGAGGGGGGGAGTGAAAAAAAAATCTTAAAAAAAGTGATGTATGCAGATTCTCTAGCACAAATGAAAGACCAATAGAAGGTAGCTTTTCCCCAGGCTTAGTTAAATAAGTTTATATCTATAAAGTGCTGAGGACAGTGTCTGGCACTTAGCAAGTCAGTCTTAAGCTTTCATTTTCTTATTATACCAGACAGTAAGCCCTCAATAAGGGACAGTCATTATTATTATTTTCTGGACCTCTTCTCCTGCTGTTTCCTTCCAAAGCTCTAAACTCCAACCACCCCAAATTCTGGTCTCCCACTGATAGCTAGAAAATGTGCTTACTAAAAATCTCTTCATTTATGCAGTTTTGTAAATTCTAATAACTTCCCCAGATCTAGTTGATCTGTTTTTCTATTAATCTAATACTCTTTGTTCTTAGTTTCTAGGACAATAACCAGACCTTCCCAGTTCTGCTTAAGACTGCATGGCAAAACAAAACTGCAGAATGGCATCAAGAACACTCTGTAAACCAGTAACTCTATAACTTTCTTCAGAAACAAAAAGTTTGATATCCCTAAGTGGTCAGCAACTCACACAAGAATATTCACCTATAAATGTTAACTGAGAAATCTCAGAAACTGGGAAAACAAGCAGGAGTTTGGTATGCTTGAGATAACACAGGATTGAGAAATTTGCTCACATACTCCTCACAAGACCCTTTGAAAAATCCAGCATCATGACCGGGAAGAACGCATCACGCGGTCCTCGACCCCTATCCCTTTTCTTTGCCTATACAAACCCTAGCTCCCATTCTCACTTTGAACTGGTTTTGGGAACATTCCCCATTTCCTTGCTTGTGTACTCCCAATAAATCACATTCTCACTGACAGACCTGTTTCTCCTTTGTGGTGCTGGATCCAGTTGGCCCTTCTATGAAGAATAGTGTTTCTGCCCTGAGATCAGGAACAAGACAAGGATGCCTGCTGTTACCACTGTTATTCAATATTGTGCCAGAAGTTCTAGCTACAGCAATTAGGCTAGATAAAGAAATGAAAGGCACCCAAATAGGCAAGAACGAAGAAAAACTTCCACTATTCACTGATATACTAACTAGAAAATCCTGAAAAATCTACAACAAAGCTACTAAAATTAATAGACGAGTTCAGGAAAGTGCCAGGATACAAGATTAATACACAAAAATCAATAGCATTTCTATACACTACTGATGTGCAATCTGAGGAGGAAATCAGAAAAAAAAGTTCCATTTATAATAGCTACTAAAATAATCAAATATTTAGGAATAAACTTAACCAAGCACATAAAGGACCTGTATTCACAAAACTATAAAACATTGCTAAAAGAAACTGAAGAAGACTTAAATAAATGGAAGGACATTCTGTGTTCATGGATTAGAAGACTAAATATTGTTAAGATGTCAGTTCTACCCAAACTGATTTACAGATTCAACGCAATCCCAATAAAAATCCCAACAGTCTTCTTTGCAGAAATCGAAAAGTCAATAATGAAATTTATTTGGAAGGGTAAGGGGCCCCGAACAGCCAAAAATGTCTTAAAAAAGAAGAATGAAGTTGGAGGACTCTCACTTCCTGACTTTAAAGCATATCACTTAGCTACAGTGGTAAAAACAGCATGGTACTGGCATAAAGACAGACAGATTGACCAATGGAACCGAAATGAGAACTCAGAAATAGACCCTCAATCTATGGTCAAGTGATTTTGTTTTTGGTTTTTTGTTTTTAAATAATAATAGTTTTAAAAATAACAAATAAAATACAAAAAATTTTTTTGAAATAATATAAAAATTTTTTAGACATTGTGTCTTTTACCACTGTAAGTTCTGTTGTCTTGCATGTACAGTGACAATTTCTTCCACGTATTCCCCCAGGAAAGTCAAGTGATTTTTGACAAGGCTGTTATGCCCACCCAACTGGGGCCAATCTGTTCAACATATGGTGCTGGGAGAACTAGATAGCCATATCCAAAAGAAAGAAAGAAGACCTCTATCTCATGCCTTATACAAAACTTAACTCAAAATGGATCAAGGACCTAAATATATAAATAACAACCTTAAAACTCCTAGAAGAAAATGTTGGAGAACATCTTCAAGATCTTGTGGCAGGTGGTAGTTTCTTAAACCTTTCACCCAAAGCACGAGCAACAAAAGAAAAAAAATAGATAAATGGGGCCTCCTCAAAATCAACATTTTTGTATCTCAAAGGACTATGTCAAAAGTGTGAAAAGGCAGCCAACTTAATGGGAGAAAATATTTGGCAATCACATATCTAATAAGGGTTTAATATCCATGATATGTAAAGAGATGCTACAACTTAACAATAAAAAGACAAACTATCTGATTAAAAAATGGGCAAAAGACTTGAAAAGACAGCTGTCCAAAAAAGAAATACAAATGGCGAAGAAACACATGAAAAAACGTTCATCATCACTAGTGGTTAGGGAAATGCAAATCAAAACTACAAAGAGATATCATTTCACATCTATTAGACTGGCCACTATTAAAAAGTTGGAAAACTGTAAATGTTGAAGAGGATGTGAAGAGATAGAAAAACTTATTCACTGTTGGTGGGAATATAGAATGGTACAGCCACTGTGGAGGATTGTTTGGCAGTTCCTAAGGAAGTTGAATATAGATTTGCCTTGGGACCCAGCTAGGTATATACCCAGAAGAACTGAGAGCAGTGACAAAAATAGACATCTGCACATCAATAGCAGCATTATTCACAATAGCCAAAAGTTTTGGAAACAACCCTGGTGTCCATCAACTGATGAATGGATAAACAAATTGTGGTGCATACACACGATGGAATATTATGCAGCAGTAAGAAGAAATGAAGTAATGAAGCATATGACAACATGGATGAACCTGGAGGACAATATGTTGAGTGAAGCAAGCCAGACACAAAAGAACAACTAACGTATGAATGTGCTAATGTGCTATTATGAACTAAATATATTATGCAAAATATAAATATATTATGCGAAATATGAATATGGGTAAAATTGCATATATAATACCATTTTTCTTTGAAGCTGAACAAATGTAGGTTAATATTACAAAATGTTAATATCAGACAAAAAAGCCCCACATCATACTAAGTGAAGGAGACCAGACATAGGGTACTACATATTGTATAATTCCATTTATATAAAATGTAAATATAAATCAATTTTTAAAGATGAAATTAGATTAGTGGTTATGTACAGCTGGGGAAGGAATGTTGATAGGCATGGAGTCTTTCTTTTTAGAGTAATGAAATTGTTCTAAAATTTTTGTGACGATGAATGTACAACACTGTGATTATTCTAAAAGCCATTGATTATACATTTTGGATAGATCGTATGGTATGTGAATATATCTCAATAAAATTGCTTAATTTAAAAAAAACATAGCGGTTCTGGTGGTATCAACACCCTACTCCCGCATACAACCCATGAGCTTTCACAACCCAGTGCGCTTGTCTTGACCATTTCCTCCGCCTGGAGCTCCACTTCTCCTGAGCTCAGATGTCTTCTCCTCTGGGATTACAGTCTTCACCACTCCCCTCCTCCCAGTCCAAAGGAATGGCTCTTAGATTTGGGTCGTGCTAAGAAAACAACTCCATATAGCACTTAGTTCATGGTGCCTCGTGGTTTGTTTAACTCTTTCTGAGCCTGCCCCCAAGAGTGGCGGTCTCTGGGGGACGGCGCTGGGTGAATCTTCTCTGAGTGTCACCCAAGGCGACTAGCACAGTGCGAGACAAAGTAAACCAGCTGGTATCGGGCTGCTGTACAGAGAAAGGTTCAGTTTAACCCCAGAAGCCCGAGCCTCCGCCCTGCCCCCGCCGCGCCCACCGTGAAGGCCTTCCCCGCCCGGGTCTCGGAGTTTCCCTCCCCCGCGCTTTCCCTCACCTGAGCTTGCACGGCTCCCCAGGGGTCCCTCCGGCTCCTCCCGGGGCTGGTCCATTCCCCTCCCGGCGGCGGGTCCCCTCCCCCACCCCCTGGTGGAGCCGCGAGGGACTGGGGCGGGGCGTCGTGGCGGAGGGCTGGGAGCCCGGCAGGGAGACGCACGGCGAGCCGTGGTGGGCTCCAGACGCCGCCGGGCCGGGGGGCGGGCATGGACACGGGTGTGTGGCGCTGAGCTTGCGAGGGGCCCCTGCCACCATGCCTGGGGGCGCGGGCGCCGCCCGGCTCTGCCTGCTAACGCTCGCCCTGCCTCTGCTCCGGCCGCGGGCGGCGCGGGATCCGGGATGGACCAGAAGTAAGTGGCGGGGCGCTGGGAGGATGGATGCGGGTGGGCTGGGTGGCTCGGGACCTGGGAGACGCCCTGCGGGCATGGAGTACCCGGGCCGCGGCCCTGCGCTCCCCGCAACTCCGCCGGGCCTGCGTCCCCACCACCCCCAGCCCCGGATAGCCCCGGCTTTGTTCCCACGTTGTGCGCTCTGGGAGGTGGTGGAGGTCCAGGAGACCCGGAGCAGGCAGGAGACAGTCGGCCCCTCCGTGGGTTCCCTCCCTTTTCTCTCTTTCCCTGTTTTTCTGCTTCTGGCTTCTCTTTCCGCTGCTCTCCCAGTCTCTCTTCCTCCGTTTTCTCACTGTCCCTCATCTTCACTCCGCCTCCCTTTACTGTCCGAACTGCTTGCTTCTCTCGTTCCCTTTTGTCCGCCAGCTGCACTCGCCAGCCCCGAGCATCCCGAGCGCCCCGCCGGGACAGCGGGGGTAGCGACCTTCGGGGCCATGGTCGATGCTAGGCGTACACTGGTGGGGTGGGAAATGCCCCAGGCCTAAAATGCCCCCGCCAGGCAGAGGAAGTAGTGGCTGGGGCGGCTCGCTGGGTATCCCCAGCGGTAGACCATGTACGCCTGCGCTAGCGGGGCCCTCTTGAAGAGCAAGTCACAAGCACCCATTTTACAGATGGGCAAACTGAGGCCAAGAGAAGGGAAAAGAACGTGTCCACGGCCGCGCCACGGATTGGCACTGGAAATTAGGACTCTTTCCGCGCCACCAGGAGGCCACGTTATCTGGGACTCAGTTTCCCCTTCTGTTAAGCGAAGGGGTCAGACTAATGCTTCCAGTTTGGATGCCGAGTGATGTCCATGTTTTCCACAACTAGTTTCGCGGAATATCCCTTCCTCCGCCCGGTCCCTCGGGGCCTCCAGGCCGATTTAAGGGAAGGAACCGTCCTGGGGGTGGTGCTCAGGCTCTGTCCTCACGACTCCAGAAAGCTCGGCCATGGCTCCGCAGCACAGGCGCGCTGGGTAGACTCTCGACGGCTGCCTATGGGCCCAACTGTTAGCGTTTTCAAATTAAAGCGAGCGCCGGCCGGGGTGAGGAGGAGCTGAAGAATCCGCAGCAGCCGCGGGAAGGCGGCGCAGGTTCCCGAGTCTGAACCCAGCAGGGAGATGGTGTCCCGACCGCGCGAAGCTTCCTAGGCGCGAAGCTTCCTAGCCGTTCCCTAGAGCACCAGCGAGCGGACAGAACCTCCCTTTGAGCCCTTGTACCGAGAGGGAAACTGAGGTATGGGGCGCTGACAGCGATTCCGTGGAAACTCTCTTTCCCCCGGGTCCTGGGGGCTCCTTGATGGGGAGGGGCCGCTGTCTATTCACCTCTAATTCCCCCAAGAGGCCCGAATCAGCGCTAAGTGAGGGTGAAACTCATGAAGAAGAAGGAATGCGAGTTACTGTTCTGAACATAGGTACCTACTCTGAAATCTAAACCTTTTGAGATCACTCGGTGAGGGGGAGTCGCTGTAGAAAATCTGGAAAATAATGAAAAGTGTAAAAGAAATAAAATGACCTGTAATCTCCAAATCCTCAGTTGCTATTAATATACATATATGTATTTTTCTCTCCAGTCTTTGTGTGTGTTCCTGTAAATGCATATTGATGACATTGGTAATATGTACTGTTTTGTGTCTTGCATTTTTCACTTCATTTCACATTATGAAGCTTGTCCACATATCATTCTGTTGTACAAAAACATGATTCCAATGGCTCTATAAATTCCATCAAGAGATCACAGATGTTTAATTAGCAAGAAGTTAAAACACCATTCTCATACAAATGTACAAGGAACACAGGGCAAAGATTTACTCAAGATTTAATTCATTAATGAGGCAATGAGCAGGATGGTAAAGCTGGTTCCAAGGCGCATTAGAGGAACAGGAGTTATACATGCATTAGAGAAAGGATCTTGAAATCACATGGCTAGGACAGGTACACAAGTGGTGACTGCTCCATGGGGCACCCCCCCCCACCATAAATTCTTGGGTTATCTATCTGCCATACTGAAATCATTTGCATCTCTACCAGACAGAAATAGACAGCACATAACTTCAGAATCGAGGTTTTTAATTAATAGTAAATAAATAGTCAAACAAATATACCTTCCCTTAGACAATTCCATAATCCACGGGGGGAGGAAGACTGTTAAGCGGTGCCTCTACGTGACATTGAAAGGACATGCTGCCTGTTCTTTGCCTTATTTCCAAGTTTTGAACAATTTTTCTTACGATATACCATGTTCCTCTACTATTGAGCATTTAGATTGCTTTCAATGGTTTTTGCAATCATAGTATCATTTAACTCCTTTAAATACTCCATGTAATATCATTTCATTCTTTTTTTGTGTAAAAGTATCTAGAGTATCCCTGCCACAGGGGCAGGGACTTTGTTTTGTTTCCCCATGAATATCAAGCATTTTAGCTTGGTGCAGAAGATATTTGATGAACAAATGAATGCATTGCTTCTAATTTTTACCAGTCAGGTGAAACTGATGCTAGTCCAATAGGATAGTTTTTTAGCATCTATTTTAATTGAGAATACATTATGTCAGTAATCCGAAAGGAAAGTTAATAATCACTCATAATTCTGGCAATCTAATTGAACAACTCTTGCTGTCTTCTACATGGTTCATATTTTATGTGTTTGATGTGGTTGGCTCAGAAAGAATGGATTCTGTGTCCTTGCCTCCAATTCTCCTGAGTCCTATGGATTTAGCATATTCTCGTGGAGTCTAATTTGCATAGGTCTTGGGAAATTACCATTTCATTAAGATGGTCTGCAACCAGTGTTTGAATTCTACACTGCCTTAAACAAGTCTATGCTGGAGTTTCAATTCCCTTTCCTGCAAAATAGGAATCCTGGTGCTTACCTCCCAGAGTTGGCGTGAGGATGAAGAGGAACTGGGTGGTGGGAGTGATTTGGAAACTAAGAAGTGATACACAAATGCAAACTTGCCATTAGGCGCTTGGTGCCTTAGGAAGCATTTTCACCCCACTCACCCCAACAGTGCCTTGAGGTGGGCAGGTGGGTATCATTGTCTCCATTTTATGAAAGAGGAAATTGAGGTGCAGTGGGAACCAGACTCATGGGCTTGACCTCCAGAATCTAGCCTGGATCCCACCACTTCATCCCTTTCTACTGCTGTCATTCTAGTCAGCCTCCATCATCTCTCACTGTTTCCTGCAAGTCTCCAGCAGACCTTTCTGTTTCTAATACCCCCCCACCCCACCCTCCTAGTCATTCCCCACCCAGCAGGCAGAGTCATCTTTTTAAAACTTAATACAGATCCTATTACTCCATGTTGCAAACCTCCAGTGCCTTCCAAGTTCTATTTATAATAAAATTCAGGCTCCTTTCCATGACCTACAAAGCCCCTTTGCTATCTGGCTATCTTGCTGCTTGCTGACCACATCTACCAACCTCTCTTCTCAATTACTAGGTTCTCTCTATGTTTACTCTCTGCCTGTTTCCTAAACAGGCCAGTCCACCTGCTCAGGCAGAGCTGTTACACTCACTGGATCCTCTACCTGGAGCATTCTTCCCCCAGATCTTTGCATGGCTGCCTCCTTCCAGGCCCCCAGGTCTCAATTAAATGCCATGTTCACAGATCATCCTGTCTAAAATTGGCACCTCTTGCTTGGTGTCTTTTTTTCTTTTAAAATTTTTTAAAAAATTGAAGTATATCATTCATACATGAACATACATAAACAATAAGTATATAGCAAAAGTTATGAACTTAAAAAATAAACATGCATAACATCATACAGGGGCCCCACACATCACTCCTCCACTAACATCTTGCATTGTTGTGAAACATTTGTTACAAACTATGCAAGAGCATCGTCAAAATGTTACTAACTATAGGCCATATCTTACATCTGGTGTATTTTTCCCCCAACCCCACCCTATTATTTTTTTAAAATATATTTTTATTACAGAGGTTGTGAACTTACAAAACAATCATGCACATGTGTTAGAATTCCCATACAACACCCCTACACTAACACACCACACTGTGTGCAGATTACGAGATAATATCATAAGACTATTATCACCAACCATGGTCCATAGCATACATTTGGCACACTTTTTCCATACCCTCCCATTATGAACACAGTACATCTTTGGCATTGATGCAAGAATATTACAGTATTGCTGTTAACCACAGTTCATAGGCACACCAATTGTATTCAGTGGC